>MU006337.1:26769-173225 GCA_010093695.1 Plenodomus tracheiphilus IPT5
GCCTACACTTTTACTACCCCGCCACTCGCCCTCAAACGCATTAACCTGCTACGCCACGACTTTGCATATAGCGTAGGATGAAGATACCGTTGTTGCTGCGGGGGAGAGCGCACGAGGGAGGTTGTGGAGTGAAGGAGTCTAGGAGTGGATGGTGTATGTGTTGTAAAGAGGGGATTAAGGGGGAGGGTTGTGTATAGGGGGCAGAGAGGGATTGTTTGGTGTGTGTGTAGTGTAGTGTAGTGGGGTTGAAGGTGTGTCGGGTATTATAGGGAGGGTGGGGAGTTGCTGGTGGGTCTTTAGGTGGGTTTTAACGGTGGTTATGATTGTGGATTATGATTGTGGAGAATGTTGCTGGCGGTACACGAGGGATATTAGGGTTGGCACCGAGGTGAGTAGGTCGAAGGTGGAATTTTACATGGGTTGTCATATTCTAGAGTTCGAGGTTATGGAATTTAGGCAACCATGGTGGCGAAGGTGTACGCGAGATCATGGGAGGCTTACCCGGCTGGATTTTGGGGCATTATCGCTTGAGCCAAGATCAACGGCGTGCATGCGTTGATGGTAATATGATAGATGTAAAGGTGTGAAGCTGCAAGTCAGATGAGAGCCCCAGACTTTGTCTGCAAAGTGATTAAAACAAAGACTACAGTGACTGATTGTGTTGAAAATCTGCACATGTTCAAATACCAGGGGTCCAATTAGATTCGTGCCTGTAGGAACGTGTCGTGGGCGATGCGTGGTCTTGAGATTGAATGTCGATGCTGATTGCCAAATGTTTCGTCCGCTACATGTAATATATATCTATATTTTCAGCAGTGATGTTCCTGAGACTTCTTAATAGCGTACAACCCAAATGGCGAAATAAGCTCAAAGCACTTGGTAAACTGAAATTCGGATCTATCCTCTGTATCCTATTCTTGAGCAGTCTTTCACCTGGCTCTCTTGCTATCACCCTCTGATGACAGCCATGCCCTCTTCCAATGGATACACGATCGGTTTTGACGTACAATTTCCCGCTTGATTTGAACGTTTTTCGTTATTGAACATTGCTGAGGCAAAGATAGAATAGCGAAAACCTGTCTAGCTCAACGTGAGACAGTTGCGCCACGCTGCATGAAAGCGACCTGTCGTGCTTGCAATATTGCTCGTTGAGCCAATGACAATCGCGTAATCCTGGTAAGCAGGATGAGACTCCCGACAAACAACCATGGTAGGATGAATTGCGACCGAAATCCTCTGGATTAAGCCGGTGGTGGAATAGACTGAAAGTATGGTTCGAAGGTACATGGCTTGGTCGATGGTAGAACCTGAAGGAGGTCACGATCATGTACGTTAACCACCTACACTAGCCTGAATAGGTCACTAAGGCAGTACCTAGAGCACTTCCCACAAATGACGACAGACACTTTTCATAGGCCAAGTAGATGTGAAAACAGAAGAGCGGTGTGTGCGTACTTGCAGTACGAAAGTTCACATGATCATCAAGTTCGGATCAAGTCTAGACTATCATAGCTACTGTCATGAGCAAGAGTCTCGAGAAAATGGTAATTGCTTATGCCTGGATATGATATTTTTGTAGAAACTGAAACTAGACAACTCGTAAAGAAAGACCCAAGACGCCAAAATGCTTGGTTGGTATAACTAAACCCCTTCCCTCCCCCTGTACCCCCAGTACCACCCATCTTCAACTCTCGACTGCTTTGGGTTCTCCAAAACAGATTGCAGAATGCAGAATCCAAATTACTCGTACACACCCGCTTCCGCTTTTCTCCCTCGCTCCTTGTCATACCCCGTCCCCCTACCGCCTCGGCACACCCCTAGGCTGTGCCCCAATCAACATCTTGAACCCATTCTTCAACGCAACCATATCAGGGTAAACATGTTTCTGTAACTCATACGCATTGGGGATGACCTTAATAGGCCACGCGCCACGGGGCGCATCGGCGCCCATTTGGTAGCAGATCCAGAAGTGTCCGGGGTATTTTGGCATGCTGCAGAAGGCGTACATGGAACGGTGGGGGTTGGCGAGGCAGTAGGTTGATAGCCAGTTTTCTATTGCGTGTGTTAGTTGTTATGGTTGTATGGAATGGAGAAGGGATTTTGGGGCACATACCTGTCTCTTCCTTAGTACCGGGCTGGAACCTCTCGTCTCGTGTTAATTCTGTGACTTTTCTCGCCATGGCTTCGACGTGAAGGACGATCAACTCGTCGAGATCAGAATATGTCATCTTGCCAATCTTGAGCTGTTTGCCGAGGGTAAACTGGTTCGGTTTGTTCATCTCCAGTACGTCCAAGTGTTGATACGCGTTGTTCGACACCTTCCATGTAACAACCAAATGGTCAAAACCCTTACTCGATGGCCGAATGACAAGATCACCAGTTTCCTTTGAACCGAGGTATTCCTCAGCTTGCATGGTATTGAAGGAAAAGAAGAGCGGATGGTTGACCACACGGTTTGGTCGGCCGGATGCGACTTCCTTCTCCTTCTCTGCAGCTTTCTTGTCGGCGGCTTCTTGCGCCTCATCCCATTCACCGGCTGCGCGGTCGAAGAGCTTCTTCTCTGGTTGTCGAATAAGATCTTCACGGAGTGACAGCTGCGCTGTAAGCCCCTTGCGGTTGAGGAAAACAATGCGTGCGCGGACGCTTTGGTTCGGTTGGTACACGTGACGAGGTTCTTGGCCACCGCTACCAACACCTTCTGGGAATTCGGATTCGGATACGCCGCCTTCGATACCACATTCGAGTTTGACTTCAATGTGGTCGGAGAAGGTACGGCGGATAGTGACGGGAATCACCATGCCTTCATAGAGAGTCTCTTTGGTCTCTCCTGTCAGCATGGTGAAGAGTTCTTCGCCAGACATGAGTGCAAAAATCTGTCTGATCTCTTCGTAGGGATTTTCG
This sequence comes from Plenodomus tracheiphilus IPT5, assembly GCA_010093695.1. Taxonomy (NCBI): domain Eukaryota; kingdom Fungi; phylum Ascomycota; class Dothideomycetes; order Pleosporales; family Leptosphaeriaceae; genus Plenodomus; species Plenodomus tracheiphilus. The sequence goes on from MU006337.1 coordinate 29,671, forward strand.
AGCTCAGCACGGATGGTTTCGAGTGTTGCGCGCTTCCGTTGACCGAAGTTCTTCTCAATTTCGTCTGCGTAGTCTTCCAGTGCAAGATCGTTGACCAGGTCGGTGGTATCCTCCCGGACCATCTTGCGAACGACAGCACTTGGACCACCTTCGTCGGTCTCCGCCTTGACGTCCTCCTCGTCCATGTTGAGAGCATCGGCCACCATCTTGCGGGCGAGATCGTAGTCTTCGGGGTGTACACGGGTGTAGTCGAGGTAGTCTGAGGTTTCTTCGCTCGAATCGTAGGGAATGTATAAGAAACTTGCGCAGTTCTGGAACACCTTGGGGCCCATAGCTGCTTTGAGATCCCGAGAGGTGTTCTCAGAGACACCAAGAAGATCGAACCGCGACAAAATCTCGTCGCCGTTCGCTTGTATCGCCTTGACTAATCTGTCTGCTTTACGAGGACCAAGACCGCAGACGTAGGGAAGCAGCTTTGACATGTAGGCATCGTCGTAAGTCTCTGGCAGGTCGATGCCAACGAGATTGACCATGTCGACCATTGCTGTCTCTAGTTTCTCGAGAAGCTTCTCTTGTGGTATCAATGTTTGCTGTGGGATGAACGGTATTGATATGATGTCTTTTCCGAGAGATGCGTACTCGGCGAGGGGGTTCTGTAAGTACCGCCCTAGAGCAATGCAGTACTTGGTAAGTGCAGAATATTTGGGGAACTCGGCAGCGGCGCGAGCGCTTGTATGATAGAGACGAGCAACTTCATCGTTGACCATGACAACTTCCAACGGATCAGTACGGTCCGCTCCGGTTTGCTCGTCCTCATAAGCTGGACCCGATAGATTGTAGATGTTGATGATCTCCTGGATATCCTTGTAAAGCTTTCGAGTCTCGACAGTGAAGCCACTGACACCAATGACATCTGGACGGCGGCGTTGTACGACGTCAACAAATTTAGCGATATCCTGGCCCTCAGGGATGCCTCGCTCCTGGTTGCCTAGTCTCATCTCGACGAGTTTACCTTGTTCTAGGACACGACCGTCATTCTCGACGTAAGCCCACATTACGGCATCTCCACGCTGCCCCTTGCCATTGGACAAACATAGAACGTTGGGGACGGAGCCGTTAGCGGCGTGCTTGAGCTTGAATGGAGCCTGATCAAGCTTGTTGTAGTAGTTCTCGCGAGCGCGGCTGGCGAGTTCATCCTCGCATCGTGCACGTAATGACTCCTTGACCCCGTTGGCAATGATAGCCTGCAATTTGTCCAAAGCACTATCGAGCAGTTCCTTCCGAAGTGCGTTCCACGAGTCGGAAGCTTCACTGACGTTGTCGGATACGATCTTGTCATGTAGGCGGGCTTTGAATTGATCGTATGCGCCCATGGAGATCTTGACTTGCACGAGACCTTCATGTTCGGCTTTGAGCATCTTCAAGAACAAATCAGGCCGTCCTTGGAGATCCATGAACGTTTGTCGGCGGAGATACTTGAACTCGTAATATGTATGATCCTCAGTGATTTTCCGCATACCCTTGTCCGTCCGGATGCAATCAATCTGAGCATCTTGGTAAAAGCTGCTACGCAGAAACCTGCGCAGACGAGAGCTCATCGACAGGTCCTGGATGAATAGCATCTTGGCTGACTTGAGTAGAGAGTGGCCAGATTCAGGAGCTTCGGCTAATTGGTCCGCAAGCTCTTGGACCATCATGGGAGGATCTTCGATGACGTGAGCGCCCCTGCTTGATCCATCGACTTTCTTCGCAAAGTCTTCTGGAGTGATACCAATGGCATGCACCAGTTGCTGTGCCTTGCCGGTACGAAGCTTATCGAAAAAGTGCCGTGCGTTGTTGGCGCGCTTCTGTCCAGTGTTCGTCTCTTGTCGGACTTCGGTTATCTCATGCTGATATCGGTAGTGAAGATAGTCTTGCAGCTCCTGAATCTCCTCGATAGTCAGGGCTTTCGAAGCCAGATCTTCAATCTCGGCATCGTTGATCTCCGGAGCGACCGCCCTGACATTGTCGTAGTTCAGACGGAGTGCATCCCGCTTCTCAGCGAACGCTCTGAACTTTAGATCCATGTCAAAAACTTCCCATAGATCGCTCTGGTTTAGGAGGCGCTCGGGGCGAGCACCTGGAGGTGGCGCATTGTCGATATCGTCGTCGAAATCATCATTGTTTTTCGGTGCGTGGATAAGGTAATCTTTTCGGTGGTTGAAGATGAAGGGTACTTCATAGTCCTCGATGTTGATGAACTCTAAGACCTTTCGCACAGCCTTCTGGAAAGGTTGCTGAAAATAACCAGGGAGGCCTTTCTTTGGCCAGAGCATGGTGCTTATCCATGCAGCTTCCTCGGTTAGGCGTGTCTGCATGTCGTCAGGTGTGAGCTCAAGTGGCTTGAACGGCCTGCGAGCTAATTGCAGACGCTCAGGTATGTCGATCTCGCGAATGACATTGTCCTCATCCGTCAACATACGCTCCTGCAGCTGCGAGGGCTCAAAGACGTCCTTCAGCTGGAGCTCGCGGCCTTCGCCAGCCTGCTCCTCCTCTTCAGCCTCTTGCATGTCCAGTGCCCAGTCATAATCTGTGCCATCACCAAACGCGGCCCTGTAGTCTTCCTCAGCACCCTCATCGAGCCCAGCAGCTTGGAGGCCCTGTGTTATAAGGCTTATACCAGGTTGGGTGACATCGCGGTCGTCTTCGATTTCGTCTTCGAACTGGTCGTCCTCGATGAAACCGTCAAACTCATCGCCGCCGATTCGTCGCGGTTCGTCGATGTCTTCGCCTGCCTCATCGTCGGAAAAGATATCGTCGATGCCCCGGGACTTGACGCGCTCCTTGTGGCCGCGCTTCAGTCGCTTGTATTTGGACTAAATTTCTGTCAGCTCAGTCCCTTGCTCCAGCCCCAGTGTGCGGTTCTCTTACTTGTGGCTCCTCAGGCCGCTCGACCTCGACTCCAATCAGGTCAAGATCTTCGTCATCGAGCGCCTCGTCGGCCTCGCGGTTCTTTCTCTTCTTCCTGCGCCGCCGCCTGCGCGCCTCCTCTTCTTCTTCCTCATCCTCGTCGGCAATGAAGCCTTCACCTTCCTGTTATAGGTCAGCAAGTAGCCCTCGGTATACATTCGCTTTGAGCTTACCTCTCGTAACCGCTCATCGTCGTCCTCGTCTTCCTCCTCGCTGGAGTCATCTAGCCCATTTGTGCCGTTTGTCTTCTTCGGCCGGACCGCGCCACCTTCGGCATCGAAGTCCTCATCCGCTTCTTCGTCGCTGCCTTCGTCGGCGATTGTGTCGAAGAGGTCTCGCGTGGACATGTTGGGTGGTGACAAAAGAAACGCGCAAGTCGCTCCAAGGGGGCAAGAACGCGATTTCGCAAGCTCCGGTTGGCGGTGAGGGTATCGGCTGCGGCGATTCCGTGGGAGAGATTGTTGAGGGCAGGCGAGGTAAAGGAGAGAAGAAAGGCAGATGGGCGCTCTCAAAGGTTCGCGCAGGCCTATTCGGGGCGCGTCAACTTTTGGCCGCACTGACGCTGCGCTCCGGGGGCACGTGACGGCGGCGCGCGCAATGTCTCCGGTCACCGAACACCAATAGCGTGCAATGTTCTGCGGAGTAGGAAGACATTCTTATGACTTGTGGAGGGGAACTTGGTAGATTTCATGGTCTCTCAAGAGGTGAGCTGCACCCGTTGGAGGGCTGTAGAATCTAATGCCTGTGGCTATGCAGAAGAGTGTCTTGTGTGTGAAGCGAGTGCATTGATATGGTATGAGCCAGTGGGAGGCAGCTGGGAATACACTGACTGCATAGAGCGCCAATAACCATGACCCATATACCCAAGGATGGACTTGCGAAATCTTTGACGGATATTTCCCTCTGTGTTCGAGTGAGGATTACACATGTGCCTATGGTCGTCACCTATGGTAGTCTGTGTACCTGACATGCATCGCCCGTGTCCTCTACAATGCATCGAGAGCAGCAGGGGTCCTGGCAATGGCCGTCTGGTCACGCTGGTGCTTGTCTCTCCAGGGTCCCGTTTCGATGTTCTGCGCTAGAAGCTGGTGAAGCATGATGACGATGGCCATGCACCCTGCTGAAACCTCCTGAAAGATGCAGCGTGTGCTGGCAGCGATGAGATAGAAGTACGGCGGCCGCGCCGCTGCATGCACCCTTCTTCACACCACGTCTCTCCGGTCCTTCTCTCACGTTGCTGCGCCATTGCAGTCTTGCAAGAGTCAGTTGTCGCCCGCTGCACGCGCTCCCCCCCACCAACACGGCCCCGCTAGACTGACACGACCTCACCCAACGTCTCCTTTAACGCAATCCTGCAGCACCCAAGGCCAGAGACATCCGCCCTTCCTTGCCCTCTCTCCGGCTTCCAATCAGGGCCTGCATTGCATCATCCTTTGGTTGCAAGACCGCTACGCACGTGTCCCAAAAGCGGTATTTCAATAGACGCTGTCCTCGATTTGGGATCCTGCCGTGATTGGCGAACCCGCGTCGACCCAGCTTTGGGCGGCAAATTGAAACAAGAGGGCTGCGCTGCCTGGCGCTTTTGCTCTTCACATACGTTGTACCGAGACGGCTAATCGTCGACGCCCTCCTTTGTCTCTGCCACTCCCCGTCGCCTCTCACGCGTGCCCGTAGCACCGCAGCGCCCGGCGCATACCATTCACCATGGCCGATCCCTTCAAGCAGAAGACGATGAAGAGGAAGAACGTCAAGGGCCTTGCCCTCAGCGCGCCTGCTCCAAAGCCCGCCCCGTCCGCCGGTGACGCCCAGATACCCGGTGCCTTGGGCAACGATGAGAAGCAGGACACATTAGAAATCGGCGTCGAGTTCCAGCTAGACTTGAAGGCAGAAGACCTGATTGTCCTGCGGGAACTTGGATCAGGCAACGGAGGCACCGTCAGCAAGGTCCAACATGCTGCCACCAAGGTTATCATGGCGAGGAAGGTGCGTTGTTTTCATCTCGAACGGCTACAAACGGGATAACTGACGACGAGCAACTACAGGTCATCCACGTCGAAGCCAAGAACGAGGTCCGCAAACGAATCGTGCGTGAGCTGCGCATCATGCACGACTGCAACTCCGACTACATTGTCGACTTCTACGGCGCCTTCCAGAACTCCTCGGGCGACGTGATCATGTGTATGGAGTACATGGACGTGGGGTAAGTGCGGCCCAGCCCTTGATTAACTTTGGCAGACAAACAGCTGACAGCACGACTCCAGATCGCTGGACTGGGTTTCACGCACATTCGGCCCCGTTCGCGTTGATGTTCTTGGAAAGATCTCGGAGGCCGTTCTCGGCGGACTCGCGTACCTCTACAGCGCCCATCGCATCATGCACCGAGATTTGAAACCCTCGAACATCCTGGTCAACTCCAAGGGCAACATCAAATTGTGTGATTTTGGCGTGTCAAGTGAACTGGAAGGATCCATTGCTGAGACATTTGTCGGGACCGGAACATACATGGCACCAGAGCGGATACAGGGGTCACCATACACGGTCAAGTCAGATGTGTGGAGTGTCGGTCTGACCCTCATGGAGTTGGCCATTGGCAAATTTCCCTTCGCTGGCAGTGCCGAAGATGACGAAGCAGGTGGTCCCCAGGGTATCCTCGATCTGCTCCAGCAAATCGTCCTGGAACCCTCACCCAAACTTCCCAAGAGCGACGCATTTCCCTCGATCCTTGAAGACATGATTGCAAAGTGTCTGATGAAGGATCCGAAAGAGCGCCCAACACCCAAGGAGTTATACGTGAGTCAATTTGTATGATGAGATGCAAAGAAACATGACACTAACCTGGATTGTAGGAACATGACGCTTTCCTCCAAGCAGCAAAACGTACCCCCGTCGACCTCGAAGCCTGGGCAATCTCCATGATTGAGCACAATAAGCGCAAATCCCACCTCGCACCTGCACCCCCGTCCGCAACCATAAGACAGCAACTTCGCGAGCGCTCCCCACCCCGACGCGACTCGAGCGCCTCGCGCTCCCAACACTCACACAGCGGCTCGCAATCGCAATCTCACCCACAGCCATCGTCCTCACACCACACTCCAAGCTCCTCTGTATCCTCCTCCCACGGGCAGTACGCCTCACAAAGTTCATCAACATCGCAGCAGCAACACCACATGCGCAATGGCAGTGGTCCTGCGCCGCCGAGACCAAGTTATCCTGTACGAACGAGTAGTAGCACGAGTATGAATACGCCAGGGCAGGGCAGTATGAATCTGCCGATTCGAACGGCGCCTGGGTCTAGTGATGGAGGGTCGAGACCCGGGAGTCGGGGGCCGATGCCTGGTGGTGGAGGAGGACAGGCACTGCCGCCTGCGCCGAGGCGGTGGAATAGTGAGGTACAATGATGTTGAGGTGGGGGCTAAGATGAAATATGTCGTGGCTCTGAACTTCTCGGAGTGACGAAGGCAGGTGCGGGGATAGGTATATTAGCATTTGTGGATCTGTATTGTTGTAGACGCGGATTTTGTAGGCATGTTGATGGCGTATGTGCGAATGCTGTTGTTATTGTTGTTGTATATGCAAGATTTTTGGGAAATATGATGTCTTGTTTTCTCCTATGCCAATTCACGTTGAAGATTCAATGTTTTGAAGGGGGTGGTTATGGAGTTCTTTTTTTCTTTTTAAAGGTGGGTGTTTTTTTCTCCATCTGATTCTGACCAAAAGTCTTATTGGGATTCCACGGAAACAAAGGTTACTAACTTTTTTGTCGTATACTTTTTGGGAGAAACCAAGGATATGTGTCGATTTGCCCCTTTGCCTGGGGATTGTTATGTTGGTTTGGTTGGGTTCGTTGGTGGATTTGGGCTTTTTTTTGTTGGAGATGATGGGGGCTTATGGAGAGGATGAGGAAAGGTCGTGGTTAGTTAATGGTAGGATATCATATTTTGACAGGGGAGTTCTGTTTGACTTGACTTTAGTTGTCGAGGCGAAAGGTGTGCAAAATGTGATTTGATGTGATTTAATAGGCACAAATGCCTAGTTAGGGTATTGAATGTTCTCAAGTTAGCAAGTATATAAACACTACATTCTACTATGTGACTGGATTGTCGCGCGAAGAGACTTTGAGGTAAAGAGGTTGTATATTGTCACCGCGGTAGCGCTGCGTTTTACCTGCTACATAGTTTTACCGCTGTCGACTACTTAGACTACACAGTCAGAGTAACCAGAAGCTGACCACTGATGCAAAGATGAGATAATTGCTCCATTCCATTGCAAAGTACCCAAGAACCAATCACGAATCGTAAGCTGACAGCCGTTCAAGGTTAGCCAGAACTGCAAAATAAAGACTTGTCGTCGTTGATGTATTCATTGCTGTGAGTAAAAATCAAGTCACTGCACTTTTACCAATAATTTCACCGCACGTGGTTTGTATATGGGTTTAGTACACGTACGTCACCACGATTCACTCCATTGCAGGAACGGTAATTAGACAGCGAGCGCGGTTCAGGATGATTCAACTACGTGCACGATGATTGGGTGGACAGCCGTAGACTCTACAGTTACACTCCTTGCGCAACTGTGCAGCCACGGCACGTATTATCTGCATGAATGAAAAGCTGATTCGTCGTCTGCAAGTAGTAATAACGAACGAACGGGACACTTCCGATGCGATGCGTCGTCCGGACGACAGAGATTGTTGAAAGGGTGGGTGTGGGTGGCAGGAGCGTGGACGCGTGTACGTGGCAGTCTCGTGTTGGGGGGGGGGGGGTTCAATGAGCCGTGGGCGCCTCGGTTCAGATGGGGCCGCAGGGACCAGCTGGAGCTGCTTGCCTTTTTCATGGTTCGCATTTCTTACATCCAGGAGTTGTCTGTAGACGTTCTGCATGAGCGCGAAAGTCACAATGGTCAGGGTTTCTCAAAAATGCTGATGGATAATGATCATAGTTCATTCATGTTGTTGCCTGGCATAATCAGTGGCATGGAGAGCCTACGCAGCGCGACCTCATAATCGATCGAGCTGTCGTAGCACACGGCATAATAATATACAATACATGTCAGATAGACGGCCGCTTCCATTGGGTCCGTCCGATTCCATCGCCGAACGCCGAGTCGCTGAAGGAAAAGTACCGAAGATCGAAAACGTGAGACTCAATGCAACTGCAAGGGACTTTTGTTGCCGTACGAGATTTGAACAAGGAAGGAAGAGAGAGACAGGGCCAGTGCCGTCTGTTACATCTCCATGGCGTCAACGCCGATAAGGGTGTCGTTTGCGGGTTGAGCAAAGGGGGTGGTGGGGGCTGAAGGTGTAAGACGACGAGCATTGATGCGCTCGCCTTCGACACGAGGGGTTGGACCAGACATGAGGTTCGCAACGGTACGTTCCAGAGACCATCCAACGAGCTGACACCACTGCAAGCTGTCCGAAAAGAGCCAATAGCCTTGCACGCCGTGTTGCTTGGCGCGCACAAGGTAGGCTGACAGAGACTCTTTCTCGAGCATGACCAACGCGTCGGTGAAGTCGAAGTGGCGTTCGATGACCCTCGAGTATGCGCGGGCGGCGTCACGTAGATTTGGGTTGGTCATGACGTTCTTCCAGCCCACACCGAGCGATGCGATGAGCGTGTTGATGGTGTTGCCGTTGTCGTCGATCAGGTCCTCAGTCTTCTGCGCGTCCATGTCGTTGAGTGATGGCACCTCTACATTGCCCGATGGACTGATACGTGCTGACTTGCGCGAGACTGCAATAGGACGTACAGGCTCAGCCTTCTCTTCCTTCTCGATCTTCTCTTCGAACCATGTGCCAGACTGGGATTCAGCAGCCATGCTGTACCCAGGCTCGCCAGGGTAGATGAGTGTCATCCCCGGGCCATAGATGGGTTCAGGCTTAGGCTTGACAGGCAATTGAGTTACGACGGCTCCGACGGGTTGGTTCTCCTCCGGGTCGTCGACGTCGGCGATGGATCGTTTGCGCCCAGCTGAGCTGTTGGAGACGGCAGCTAGATAGTTTAACGATGGCGGAGTAGGGTATTTTGGGCGGAAATTACCCATTGCTGGTGGTGAGTGCGCCCCGTGATGGTGAGGAAAGTAGCCCTGTGCTTGCTGTGGTGGCAGGACTACAGTGGGCGACGATGCGAAGTAGTTGAGACCCATGGTTACTGTGTGTTTAGTAGATCAGAAGAAGTAAATGGTTGTTCAGGATACAAGAGTCTGTCAAACAATTGATCAGACAGTGAGCAAGCGGATGGCTTGGCACGCAACGGTCACTAGACGCGACGATACGGTAGGGTAAGCGATGATAGCGCCCTGTAGAAGGTTGCGATAGTGGTGAAGATGTGTGGTATGAGAGGATAGAAGTGAATATGGAGGATACTGAAGACGTGAGAGGGCCCAAGAAAAGGACTGGGCGAAGGACTGAGAGCGGTGGGGTGTGGGCGCAATGAAGTGAAGTGTAGGAACGATGGTCTGGAGGGCGCCAGAGCCGTCTTGTAAGCTCGGGGCTGAAGGTCCCGTGAGAGGCTGGACGGACGGCGCGGTCAGGGTTGGCAGAATGGGAACTCCACCTGGGCAGGGCAAGTGAGGCGCGCATTGGCCGGTTTCACTGTTTTAGCGAGGAAGGCGCGAGCTGCTTTCGGGAATTGCCAAGCTCTGTGTAAGCCGAAAGGACCGAATGAACGCCCGGATAGCGGATGCCGTGATGCACGTGACCTGGGAAGGTCGCTGTGGCTGGGGCTGTGGCTTATGTGCGCAATGGCTGGTGGGCCCGCCGGAGACTTGTTTTGCCGGCCGGCGTGTTGGCGGGCGGGCGAGACGCGCTTTTTGGATAGCAAAAGTTAGTGGAGCTGCAAGGCACCAGAACCCAAGATACCCCACGTCCCTCTTGATTCGAGCCCCTGCTTCTTCTCTACAGCGCTTCTACACTCGGACATTCAAGATGCAGGCGCCAGTAGTGGTCATGAGTGCGTTGGGACTTCTCCCATACAAATCTCAGATAGCAGCCCACTAACACGACAACAGACACCCAAACCCCGGGCGGGGAGCGGCAATTCGGTCGCAAAGCTCAGATCTCAAACATCACAGCTGCCAAGACGGTCGCCGACATCATCAGGTCATGTCTCGGACCCAAGGCCATGTTGAAGATGCTGCTTGATCCCATGGGCGGCATCGTCCTCACCAACGACGGCCACGCTATCCTCCGAGAGATCGAAGTCGCACATCCCGCAGCAAAGAGCATGATTGAGCTCAGTCGGACACAGGACGAGGAGGTTGGGGACGGCACCACGACTGTCATCATATTGGGTATGTTCAGATAGTCGAGATGTATCAGCAGGACTAACACAGTGTAGCTGGAGAGATCCTTGCACAAGCTCTTCCCCAGCTTGAGCGAAACATTCACCCCGTTGTCATCATTCAAGCCTTCAAGAAGGCGCTCGCCGACGCTCTCGAGATTATCAACGAGGTCGCCGTCGATGTCGACATCAACGATGACGAACAGATGTACAGGATCATAAACTCATCCATTGGCACAAAATTCGTCTCCCGGTGGTCGAAGCTGATGTGTGGTTTGGCTCTCAAGGCCGTGCGAACTGTCTCGTTAGACATCGGCTCGGGTAAGAAGGAGGTCGACATTAAGCGCTATGCTCGTATCGAGAAAATACCCGGAAACGAGATCGAGGACAGCGAAGTGCTAGACGGCGTCATGCTGAACAAGGACATCACACACCCAAAGATGAGGCGGAGGATCGAGAACCCCCGCGTTCTGCTTTTGGATTGCACATTGGAGTACAAGAAGGGCGAGAGTCAAACAAACATCGAGGTCAGCAAAGAGGAGGATTGGAACAGAATACTGCAAATCGAAGAGGAGCAGGTTAAGGCCATGGCCGATGCCATCATTGCACTCAAGCCTGATCTTGTTATTACCGAGAAGGGCGTCAGTGGTGAGCACAAGTGTCCGTCACAGATATAACGGAAGCTAACTCGGATAGATCTCGCACAACATTACCTCGTAAAGGCTGACATCACCGCAATCCGCCGAGTGCGCAAGACGGACAACAACCGTGTTGCACGTGCAACCGGCGCCACGATCGTCAACTCCGTCTTCGCCGCTACTGCCTCTGACATCGGTACCCAGTGTGGACTGTTCGAGATCTCCAAGATTGGAGACGAGTACTTCACTTTCCTCACAAAGTGCAAGGACCCCAAGGCATGCACAATCCTGCTCCGCGGCCCGTCAAAAGACATCCTCAACGAGATCGAGCGGAATTTGCACGATGCTATGGGCGTTGCCAGGAATGTGATCTGGAACCCTAAGCTCTGCCCAGGAGGCGGAGCTACTGAGATGGCCATTGCCGTTGGGTTGGACCGACGCAGCAAGCTCATCGAGGGTGTTGCTCAATGGCCATATAAGGCCGTTGCTGAAGCTATGGAAGTTATTCCCCGCACACTTATTCAGAATTCGGGAAACAGCCCAATCAAGGTACTCACACAACTGCGCGCGAAGCACGCGGAAGGTTTTGAGGATGGCAAGATGAACGGAAGCTTCTGGGGTATTGATGGAGATGCTGGCAAGGTTGTCGATATGCGCACATACAATGTGTGGGAACCATTGGCAGTCAAGGAGCAGAGTGTCAAGACCGCTGTCGAAAGCGCGTGTCTGTTACTGAGAGTTGACGACATTGTTGCTGCCAAGTCCGCGAAGCAGGTCAGTGGTCCCATTGGTGGGGCCGATGATTAAACTACGTTTGAAGACGAGTAAATGCTATAACGACATGTGCTGGATGTGCAAAAGAATCAACAAGGCAAAAATCCAAGGTCATAATGTACTTGCATCTCTTTATACTCAGTCCAAAACACATCGCATCGTTGGCACGAACGAAGGTAGCGTCCAGAATTGTTAGGAAAGGTGTGGCCTCGCCATCATCGCGCGTCTTGGCCAATGTCCATACACAACTCCAGCAGCAATGAACTCTCAGCACGACACACAATATCCGTAGACTATCTCCACCTAGATCTGCTCTGACCATGCTCCAAGTTACGCCCCAGGATTAGAAATAGAACGATCGTCATAATATCAGCCTCGAAGGGCCAGCCGTCTGTGGCTGTAACATTGCTAAGCGCCGCATTGGGGGCCTCACTGCAAGACTCTGCAGGGGCCAAAATAAGAAGCTCCGATTTGAGTTGCTGACAATCCTCCATTGTTCGATGCTGCTGTCCTCTCCATCCCCTTTTCACCGCGATGTCGGGACATATTCGAAACTTTTTTAAAGACAGTGTTGCGCCAGTCTCTCGAAAGCATCGGATGAACGATGCGCAATGCGACGGATCAGAGCTACGAAAATTGGCTGACAAGCGCAGCGATAGCGATGTGTTGGAAGACGACCCTGTCAAGCCCCTCTCTATTCATTCAAAGACCACCACCGTATTCAATGCGCCAAAAGAAAGAGCAAGAAGACTGCTCGGTCCCCGTTTCGCAGGCTGGAGATTCGGCGTATTGAACTTTGCATGCTGGGCATCCATCGTATTTTTGATCAACTTCATCGCCACGATATGTGGTTCTGCAGCGAGCCAAGAGGGAGATGGCGTTTTCTACGACGGTGATTGCGACTATGTAAAAAAGTTGAATTCAGGTTTACATATCTTGATCAACGTCTTGGGAACCGTATTGCTCGGCGGAAGCAACTACTGCATGCAAGCTATGTCTGCACCCACTAGGAGCGAAGTATCCAAAGCTCATGCCAGCGGAACTTGGCTTGATATTGGAGTGCCGGGAGTGCGAAATTTGAAACACATCAATCGGCGACGTATTGTCCTTTGGTGCTTACTAGGCATCTCTTCGCTTCCACTCCACCTTTTGTAAGACCACCTTCATCTGACCGCGTGCCAAGGCTAAAACTGATTAGCTACAATTCCGCCGTGTACTCTTCCATTTCTTCCAATACTTATTGGGCAGTCTCCGTCAGCGAGTCGTTCTTTCAAGATACCGAGTGCCTGAACTGCCAAAAATCTGGTGGCATGGCTGGGTATTGGAATGAGACCATATTCAGTACAGCCCTAGAGATAATCTGGAGCAGAGCACGGAATAATGAACTCCAGAGACTCAGCCCTTCCGAATGCATAGATGAATATGCTGAGCTGATACAGTCGAATCGAGGCAACGTACTGCTCGTTGCAAGTGATCACAATTTCCCTCCACCAGAGCAGAACTACTTCATAAACGACTCGCGGGTCTACTGGGCTAGTAGCTTCGACCCTTCTGACGCTCAAAGTGCTGTCAGGTCCGCCAATGCCTACCAATGGATATGTTCTGGCAGACCAGATAGACTCGATGAAGTTTGTACTGAACATGTAGATGACATCAAACGCCGCGTGGACCAATGGCGAGTTGGCCGGTATTGTTCTGGAGAAGATATCTACCATTCACATTGCGAGGAAGGTCGCTGGCCGGTGGATTATTGTCTCAGTGAGAAAGCTACACCGCATTGCAAACTGCATTTTGAAATGTCAATTGCGATTGTCATCATTATGTTAAACTTCGGTAAGATTGATAGATGTGCCACACATCCAGCCCTATCCCTAGTTTGCTACTACCGGTCAATGCTTAACTAACTCTGAACTACAGTAAAGGCCGCTTTGATGTTTTACATCGCATTCCGTGTTAAAGAGGATCCCTTGATGACCATGGGAGACGCTGTTGCATCCTTCCTTGAGAGCAAAGATCCCCCAACAAGGAACATGTGTCTTGCTTCATTCATGAGCTTCAAGCGAAAGAAATCCTACAGTCCGGGCCCCAGACCATGGCAAAATGCTCAATATCGGTGGAAGGATGTCACTAGCAAGACGCGCAGATTCATAACTTTGGCAATGTAAGTCTCAAATCTTGTTTCCGCTCCATCTTGAACCCTGATTCACAGTACGTCCCAGGTTCCTCTTGGCTCTTGTTCTCGTTAGCGTACTTCTTGACTGGGGTATTCGTAGCGCGGATGTGGATTCGGTCATTACTCGAGTCGGGTTTGGTACGTGGATTAACGCATAACTCACACTGGACTCAGCTGATCAAAGTTTTTTTTACATCTGCAGGTGCGGTAGATCCACGAACAGCAATCATGGGCATGTCATCAAGCTTGGTCGCTAACGCCGTTGTTGCCAACTCTCCTCAGCTCTGTCTTTCGCTTCTGTACTTCTCGTACAATGCACTGTTCACTGCAATGCTAATGGGCTATGAATGTAGGCAGTACCCCAATAATACCTCTCTCGAAACGCACCCATTAAATTACAACACTAATCGCACTGTACTCGTAGGGACAACATACGCATTCAAATCAAAAGGTCTGCGCGTCAGTAGCTGCCCCATCGGCGCCCAACGCTCAACATACTTCCTTCAATTACCCTACCGCTTCGGCACACCCCTCATGATACTCAGTGGCACACTCCACTGGCTAGTCTCCCAATCCATCTTTCTCATCGCAATCGACTACTACGACGCCTTCGGCAAACCAGGAAACAACAAAGCCTGGGGCTCCGCCTCCGCGTCCGGCTACACAACACTAGGCTTCTCGCCCAGTGCCATCATATCGGTCATCGTACTGGGCTCACTCATGGTAGTGTCTATCATTGCGTTTGGATACGTGCCGTATAAGCGTGGTATGCCACTCGCTGGCAGCTGTAGTTTGGCGATTAGCGCTGCTTGTCATGGCGAGGAGAATGAGGGTAATGCTGCGATGGAGAAGTTGCAGTGGGGTGTTGTGAGTATGGGACAGGATGGGGTTGGACATTGTGCGTTTTCGACGAAGGAGGTGCGGGGGCCTGCGGAGGGTGCGGTTTATATTTGAACGTTAGGAAGCCTCCGATTCGATAGTAGTGGCGAGATCTTGTGCCGATGCGATTTGGGATACACTCTCTGCAAACACCTTTTAGCTCATTACATGATTTGGGTAGTATGAGACTACTCGTCTATCACAAACACGTTAACTATTAATCGCATCTCCGCTCGAGCTGGGAGCAGTGAGTGTTTGGTCTTGATTAGTTCACTAACACGTGCTTGATGAGGGTGCTGGAGTCTAATAGACAGCGCTGCTAGCGTTCATTACGTCAACATGGCGGTAGTAGATGAGGCCGTTGTTTTCGCAACACATTATGAATGCCATGTTTGTTAAGCCAGTCCTCAATTGAGATCTACAGCACTGTCCATCACCTAGTACATGGCCTTGTGAAACATCTCAAGATAAGACCAGTATTTATCTGCTTCATGTGAGAAGATAAATGCCGGTGCATTTTTGACGAGGATGATCAGAGAAAAGATGTCCACCTGGTGACCCTCGCGCTTGATCGTGTCTGTTAACAGTCCCCGAAATCGGGAATTATGTTGCCGATGGCAAATTTAAGGGGGCTGTCACGGGAGACAAAGGTGGCCAGATATCAAAGAAGCTCAATCCAGCTGATGTGTATGCAAATCCCAGCACGACAGAGTGGGAGATAATCCTAACGAACAGCGCGACACACTGGACTCCAAATTATTCAAATTACGTCATAAATAGCTTGGTCATAAATAGCTTGGAAGCATCAGAACCCGTGGTACCTCCCAAGGTTCGAGGCCCACGCCAGGGCACGTGCACACTTTCCTCGTTCGAGGATATCACCTACGTACCCAGCCCGAGCTCGTCCATCGAAGCACTTCAGAATAGCTCGCTCGAAACTATCAAACCGACTACATTGATAGTTTGTCGTTAGCTATCAATTGAGTGAGGACGGAGCAATGGCTGCTCTCGATGTCACCAACGAGAAACGAACACCGGGAGTTCTTGATGTCAACAAGACAAAGCGTATAGACTGGAACTCGCACAGGATAGCAGTCTCAGAGTAACTTTGGTAGCACCATTGATCGAGCAACTATCTCATTCGAACGGAACGTCAACGCACTAGGCGCCATACAAGCTCAGTAGGTTCAGTCCCGATAACCTAAGCGGAACCCATTTGGAATGCTTCACTCGATTGCTTGTAATGGCACAGAATATGCCAAGTCGTAAGACAAGCTATTTGCAGCCAAAACTCGCGCAACCGATAGCAGTTCCTCATGAGTTAATGAAAACGGATGCCGGGCTGACCCAGTGTAGCATACCAGACCGCGCTAACAGCGATTGGCCAAAATATTGTAAACGCCGTATAGACACAATAAGCTCTTCTTACTTCGTGTTAACGTTCAAACCATGTTAGGCATCAAAAAGCCTATAATAGCGTATTGAAATTGGTCAAGACATGCTAAGTATGTGAAAGGCCTGTATTAGCGTCTGAACATTTGTTGGCACAGAATCTGTATTAGTCGCGATTGCATAGATAGAATGGAAATAGCGACAGGAGACCCTGCGACACCTCAAGACTTCAAGTAAGACCTTTGATTGATAACTCATCAATACCTCAATCAATCTTGATTCACATGGGTCTATGCCGCCAGATGCATGCCCTCTATATGTATGCTTGTAAGACAGCTGCACCTCCTAGAAATAGTTGCAGTCTTATTGGTGGAAAATTCACCCGCTGAGGCGTCATCCAAGATATACCAAGCCTCTACTTTAAGCTCCCCCCTAGCCACCGGTGTACGTAGGCATGTGCTCAACATATAATGGTATGTTCTAGTACAAGTTTAGCGTTTTAATTTATAAATTGGTTCGTGTTATATATACAAAGCGTAGAAGATTCTTGTGTTTATTGTGACATAGCACGCTGAAAACACGATTAGCACGGTTCAGGTCTTAAGACGTTATAACCTCCAACAGTATACTAGCTCTAGTATAATTTTGAAATCAGCACATGTTTAACAGAATCTGAGGCTCTAAAATATACCAAGCATCATTCTTCCCATATACAGCGTAGGAGCCTACTGGTCGTCAACGGGTTCGCTGAAGCAAGGATCTCGCCAGCAGCTGCCCTGTCATAAACCTGATGATACCAATATTGGAATAAAATGCTCACCGGAGAGTCCTTGACAAGCAAAAGATGATGATGAAATAGCGCGGATTCGCCGCGTTAGGATAACGGCTTGAGTTGGTGGCGTTTACCCATGAATCATGGAAGCGATAATGAAGTGCATGAGCTAATGGACCGCTGCCACGTTCTTATTCTGAAATATCCAGTATCAACTCACTATTCGAGATGGGCACTGCGTCACCCATCATGAACTCAGCCTTTACTGCTGACGCTCTATTGTCCCGCGTACGTACCACAAGGTTGACTGCCCAGCCTTATGCGCACCCAGTCGATCTCCCACATGTAGCACTGTGTGGCACACTGGTAATTTGAACGGCGTTCAAAAGCTTTGAAGGCAACAGTAGTTGATTTCATTGGCTATCACTGACGCAGAGTCGACGGTCGAAGTTTACAAGCCTTACCTCTCTTATAAAGAGCGACCTCGAGGTGTCAGAGGGGTCAGATCGTTCTCTCCCATTCACGAGTCCTGTCGTTTATATATCGGCTCAGTCAACCTTCTAAAGCCGCTAATCGTAACTGCATGTCCAGTAGAGCAGGGTAAGAACATGGCTGAGCCATTGTCGATAGCAGCAAGTATCATAGCGGTCATAGGTGCCACAGAGAAAGCCGCCAAAGGCCTGGAGAGGCTTAGAACCCTTCAGACTGCCACGGATGAGTTGGAATATGTGCTCAACGAAGTGGGTGTACACAGTCTTTCTTGAACCGATGCTGACGAGTGCAAGATCAACGATATGCGTGTAGTACTGAGATCAACTCACAATGCCTTGACTTCAATGGCTGAAAGGGAGACTTCAGACATCGGAGATTTGATCAAGAGATGCGAAGATG
Organism: Plenodomus tracheiphilus IPT5; assembly: GCA_010093695.1. Classification (NCBI taxonomy): domain Eukaryota; kingdom Fungi; phylum Ascomycota; class Dothideomycetes; order Pleosporales; family Leptosphaeriaceae; genus Plenodomus; species Plenodomus tracheiphilus. The sequence continues at coordinate 47,419 of MU006337.1, forward strand.
AAGTTCTAGAGCTCGATATGCTCGTCACCTACAGCCTTCAGGATGCTTCCGGGTATCGCAGCAACGGTCGGCCAAAAGTGAACACCCTGGGCTGGTTACTCAAGTCTGGAAGACTGAGTAAGATACGCGGGCGATTGCGAGATCGTCGTGAAAGCCTTGTCGTTGCTTTGATAGGTTCGCTATTCACAGTTCAGTAAGAGCTTCACATTACTTTTTATCTTGAAGTGAAAATTGAGGAAGATTTAGACGCGGTATCAAGCTGGATATCCAAGACATCTCGTTGGTCAGTCACAACCGTCCCGACTACAGTCTAGTTAGGATGGACCATCCGCAAGCCGCCTCGATGCAATCCGCGTTAGAGCAGCTTCTTTCGAACTCGCGATTACCCCCAACCACAATACGACACATAACACCGACCTCTACAAATGGAGGCGTTCAGACTACCGACCAAGTCGCGCCGCAGAGACTGGCTGTTCAAACCAGCAATCCATCTGGATCACTACGTGTCACAACCTTACTGAGTGGAAAATCGTGTGGATCATTCTGCCAGTGTCAATGCCATGTTTACACACATGTGCATACTCCACAGTGGCTGAGCGGGATCTTCGGTATCATGTTCGGTAGCTATCAGGGTACGCCGAGACTCAAGGCAAGGCCATGCAACTATAAAGGGTGTCAGAGGAGCGCAAAAACAACAAGCCACTACACCTACTACTTCCCATCGAGATTTTTGAACGCAGCTTTGACCATTGCCAACACTTGGAAAGATGTCGCCAGTTCCGGAGGATCATGGCACGTCAGCATGCCTCAGATAGTGTCTGATCAAGATCCTATCTGGGGCACTTTTAGGTGGGACGCAGGGGAGATCATGAAAATGTTTCAGCAGCGACGGGCTTCACCATACATGGTTAGATCCACGGATGGAGATTCCATTTTGTTCGTGAGTTTTTATAATACGAAAGGATGACCCTCTTTTATAGGACTAACGATCATGTTGCTACAGTGGGCCATTCATCACTGGAGAATTGATCTCTGCGAATATCTGGTGTGCGAGAATGCGAATCGATACATACAGAACAAGAAAGGAAGGTTTGTGATCGCGGAATCTCACTTTACGGTCCTTGCACTAATCCTGAAAGCTCTCCCAACGAACTGGCCTGGACCAGAGTCTTGTCATTGGTAGCACCAGGCCGTACTGAAGAGATCGCAAGACTCAGACTACTATTCGAAGATTATGACCCTTTTGATAATCTTGGCTTTACGGTACTGCACATGATAGTAACAGATCTCAAGGACGATAGCCTGGAGTCTATACTCGAAAACGATACCTCCAGCATCAACAAGGCTGACAATCAGAACAAAACTCCTCTGATGTGGGCTGCCGGACGAGGAGATTGCGTGAAGGTCGCAAAGCTGTTAGAATACGGAGCTTCAACTACATCCAAAGATAGAGAAGGGCGAACGGCACTGAGCTGGGCGGCTTGGAGTGGTTCATCTGGGTGTGCAGGCTGCGTTCGCAAACTATTGGAACATGGCGCCGATCCAAACGTCAAGGACACCCGAAACAGCGAGACGCCCCTCCATTGGGCACTCAAAGGACTCGATTCGATCGAGATCGTGCAAACGCTTTTATCATACGGTGCACGCATAGGTCCCGGGTATTATGCACTTCATCGGGCAGCGATATCTGGATCGCTAGAGAACGCGACTATTCTCCTAGATCGCGGCGCTGATATCGATGAAGTCTGGAGAACTGGAAGCGCGACGCCACTTCTATTAGCGCTCCTACACAACAATCCCCCCATCGCTCGCTTGCTACTTGAAAGAGGGGCCAAGGTAAAGGTGTGGGATAATGGAACTCTGCTCCATACAGCTGCTAGGATTTGTGACCGAACTGTGTTTGATATGCTGACGGCATTCGATCTCTCTGGTATCACTGCCGATGAAGTCGATACAGAAGGAAATACAGCATGGGATATATTCCAGCATCGGCGCGGACCTGACGCTGATAGAGGGTTTCCGTCCGAGCATGAGTATGAGGTGAATCGTGCATCACTAGCAAGATTACTCGAGCTGGGGAAATTTGGCTGACAACTGCGGTCAGAGAGCCTTTGAAAATGAAGACGCGACTCTAACCTTGCCATGCTGCACATAGCTCAGACTAACATATCTGAAGAGCATTCAAGTCGCATCAGTGGAGGTGGATGCTTATCCTTCAACCGACCCTTTCGTTGCTGGTTGCGCAGTCTCTTCCGGCGCCGATATTGCGGAGAAAAGTGTTACAACCTTAACCTTATCGTACATTTCCAGCCATATCTCGAGCTAGAGAAGGAGTTAAGTGTGAATATGCACTCATGTATTCCATTCGTAATTTTAGCCAAAGCTTGTAATAGGAACTCTGAAACCTGGTCCGGGACTTTGTCTGAATTACAATTGAAACGACAGGTGATCAGCCACGTACTAAGATATCAATACATGCTGCGGAGGGTCCTCTACGCAAACCCACACGCAGTATGCTGAGCTATCATCCGGATCTGTGAAGCTCATATCACTGGCCCACTTTAACACCACCGCCTCGTCCTCGTGAAAATGTTCTGACTTGCGTCCACGGCGCTCATAGGTGACCCAATCAATAGTGTCTCGGGCGGCTTCAGCTAGCCTAGTCTGCCACATTTCGGCTTCAGATGGCCTTATGTGCATCCGCAGACCGTAAGCACGCCTCCAAGTACTCGTGTACGTGAGCGGCACGCGCCAAGCAGCCTTCTCGAAATATCCATTCAGCTTTGGATATTTGATAATGTTGAACAGAGGCTTGACCATCCACTGATATTCCTCGTCCATGCCATATTCACACTCCAAGCAGAGTCGGCAGTCAAAGAATTTAAAACTCAGGGAGAAGTCAGACGAAGCATTGACGTACCTGATCAGAGGCAAGAGATTCTTACCATCCTCCAAGGCGTTGAAATAACAATGCGTTTTGATCACAACAATGTTGCCGGTAGCCTTTGTATACTTTGCCCGAGAGGGACGGGTTGACATCAACAAAAGTTTTCATGTACTCGTCCAAGTCGCAGGAATATATGCGGACTTGAGTACGGGCGAGATATAGCGCACGATATTCAGTACGAATCTGGCGACAAGATTGTGTGAGACCGAAGTAGAGGCGCTTGATTGAATGAGGGTGTTCCTTGATTACATCCTTTGCACAGTCTTTACACAAGTGCTCGCGCCCTCCTCGCTTGAGGCTCAAGAAGAACTTTTGTTGGAAGTCTTCGATAGCGAATAGGTAGATGTGATTGCGAATTTCTGAAACAACAGTTTATTCAAGGAACGTGACGGAGATGATGATCTTGCATGGTGCACTTACCTTCAGGCAATCCAGGTAGCGATTTTTGGAAGGAGGACGATGCGACGTTGTCATGTTCAGTCGCACGAGCAGTGTGTAGGTCCATGATAGACGAGTCGCTTGACTCACAGCCAGTCGGATTTTGGGAGCTATATAGGCGAATGAAGAGTCAAAGGTGGCATCACGACCAATCAAGTTGCAAGCGCAGTGAGGAGAAGCGCGAATACTAAAGAAATACCAAGTGACGTCTGTCGCAGACTTCTAGCGCGTTGAGCTACCCAAAGGCCTAAGCTTCAGGCACCAGTGGTGAGATGCCGCATCGGCGGGTGTGTGAAGTCGAATTACAGCCTATCGCGGCGTCCTAGCGATCGACCAATTGGTGCTGGCCTCAGGCACATACGGCTAGTAACACTTGAATATAGATGGCGATTGTCAAGAGCAACTTATTGCCGCCCGGTGCTGCCAAACCATCAGTTGCGGGAAGTAGAGGTGAAGGTAAGTGGAGATCAACAAACGACCAAAAGCAGGGTACGATAAGGGGTTAGAGAACATGGAAATAGCGTGCGCGTACTTATGTCACTGACATGGAGAGAAAAGTACCGTAACAGTGGCACATGTTCCATTGGCTATGATGCTACTAGAGTGTACCAAAGAGCTGCTGTATCCTGTATCCATCATGGCATACCTTAATCGAATCTTTGATCAAGAAGGACAATCAGTCTGTATGGACCCTGGCTGTTATCTCAGTTGGACCAAAGAATGGGAGAATAGAGGGTTATAGTGGACGTATGGTGACATTGAAGATTGAATCGCGGGCATACCGATGTCGATGTCTGCCAACCCGATTTTCGAACATAAGAAACTCAGTTCCGTCTTGTGTTTACAACCACACATCCCAGACCTCCTGCATATCGGGCGCTAGTCGCGAGGGTTAGACATACGATATGTTATCGTTAGACTCAAGACTCGTCGACCTTGAATCGAATATAGTGCAATGCGAGCGACTCATACAGATCAAGAGATTCTGCCCACTCCCGCATGGCTCCACTGTCTCTCATATCATGCCATTGGCGGGTCATGGGCCACTTGCGCATCCATTGCTCCAGATGTAATGGCTTCATACTAAAGTGCATGCACATATCGACATATGGTGCAACACACAACTCGACAGACGAGATATGGTGATCCAGGAAGTTGCGAAGCTGCGCTGAAAGCATGTCCTGGGACATAAGGGGATTGAGTAGGTTTCCTTTGAATCCACGGTGATTCCTCTCATCGAATTTAATTGATAGCCTGCTTGCGGCCTGGTGAAGAGTGATGAGAGGTTGGAAATCGATTAGCGTCGGCGGTTCTGGAGCATCCCAGTGGTAGCACTGCCCTTCGAGCAACACGATATTGCCGACAGCGCGAGCGGGTTTGATACCGCCAGCCAGGACGAAGGCGTCAAGATAGCGATGTGTCTCAGCCGAGTCAACATGGATCTTAGTCCGAGCCATGGCGAGTGGCCGGTATTCAGATCGAATGGTGCGGCACACCTGAGTTAGAGAGAAGTAAGATCTTCGGTCGGTATTGAATTTGGTCCTACAAGGCTGGCAAACGCGCTTGGGGTTCCAGGTGTTGTGATGTAGGCAAATCTCTGCGATACCATCCTCACAAGCAAAGTCGTATATGCGGTTGCGTATCTCTGCAAACACGCCCGTCAGCTCCACGTCTCCAATTGAAAGATCACAATATGACCCACCTTCCATGCAGAACAAGTATAGAAATTGGAGCTGGCGCATCACGGACGCCTCCCAGCGTTGTGTCATGACGGCTGACCATTATTGCAAACATCCGCGACGACGATGTGGCTCTGTGACGCTGAGGTCGACGATGATCTGGGGTGCAAATGAAGATCAAGGTACAGATGGTAAGTGCTGACGCGCCAAGAAAATCTAGAGAAAGTGCTCCAGACACAGATAAGTGATAGCAAGAGCGAAAACACTTATGAACAGCTCGGAGCTAGGCGGGGCTCTCGCCGTTGTGCAAGGCAGGTATAACGAGGCGGTGGCGGATCAACGATGACAGTGCGACTCTTAGCTGAACAACCTTCAGCGATGGAGCATGTATATCAAGGGAGCTGCGGAGGTAATGAGATGATACATGATGTCGTGCGAAACAAAGCGCAGAATGGGACTCGGTAACGTTAGCACGCTCATAATTGCGTCGCATGCTACGACCCTTCGCCATTTCCCCAACATCTCAGACTCCATCCATCTATCATTTCAAAGTCTCCCATAACACCATAGTGATCTGTGACCCATCCTTGTTCGCCAGCCTGTCTATAAGGTGCCATATGCTCTTCATCAACTGTAACACCCATACCTATGCGCTCAAACTTTCGAGGCTGTAAGGAGCCTGTGAAGAGAATCTTATCCATTCTACTGCATCCGAACTTGTCCCTCATCCACTGCGGTGCTTGTTGACCCCACGTGTAGCCCCCGATGCTATCTTCCTGACCACCAAGCTCGATGTACGTATCCTTGAGGCTGTTGTCGGAGTGTAGTGTACGATCGAAAGGTTGTATGGCATTCATGTCACCTGCAAGAAGCGCGCATGCGACTTCCGGTTGATGTAGGTAGATCGAAGCTGCTTGCAATTGTCTCGGTCGTACGGGCGGGTCTGCTACGAGTGATTCGAGGTGTGTGTTGCATAGCCTCAAGACTTTCCTGGGGTCACCGAGGTTCTGCATACCTGACATGGCAACGTCTACAAAGAGACCATCGCGCTGGAATTTGCTGACCCAAGGCACCCTGAAGACTTTTTCAATCATGAGACGCAGATCCACTAGTGCTATGGTCCCGTATTGTGGGCTAAGCCAGTTTATCTCATCTATGTCAGTGATGTGGAAACGCTCTCGAATCCATCGTGACGCTTTGATCTGCGTGATGTCGGAAACTCCCATCTCCTGTAGAAACACCACTACTGGGACCTTCGTGGGTGTCGACGAGACGAGTTCATCGAGATGGTCAAGTGCAGCCGCCATGCGTTCTTCAGCCCATGGAACAAGGACATCGATGTTCCAAGATATCAGACGAATGGAGTTCGGCTCTTCGGAAGCTTCGATACCGTCCGAGACTACACGGTGGTTTATAGCCACGGGTTGCCAATTGTTCTGTTGGAAGAAATAGGAAGTTTGATGTTTCGGTTGATAGAGAGCGTCTTGTTGAAGCCGCGCTGGCCCTGACTGTATGGATGCAGTGAGAGCCTCCATGATGGAGGTACCTTTAGTAGACATTTTCACATGAAGTGAATCTGTGGATAGTCAAATTGAGAAGTTCAGCACATGTGGGCCAAGTGAAATCGAAGACTTCCGAAGAGCTCCTCTGAAGCTTCCTACTCTTGTAGATACAATACAGACTTGGCGTAACATGCTCAGATGGGAGGCGTTCAAGATGCGGGGTGGCAGTATAGGATCCAAGTCATCGATAGGTTTGACGACGACTTGTTTTGTCTACAGAGCGATAATGTTTGTCAATCAATGACCATGACCTAAAATGATGATTTGGGGTGGAGGAAAGTACAGCACTGTCATCACAGGTCGTCTGGAGACGGCCCGGGGTGAGATCCAGCGGAGTAGGCGCACGTGATGCGACAGGGGTCTCCTAGTTCGGAAGGGCGAAGCGCGTCGTCCTCGACACTCACCTTCGCGACTGGCAACAGCACTCGACTTGAGATGCACGCACCACGATAGCCATTGCCGTCTTCGCTGCCAGACCTTTTTGACGCATCTGCTCCGCGACTACGCCTCCGAGCCGTTCTCACAACAGGAATCAGGCCCCAAAGACCCCGCCATGGGCTCCCGATTACACAATGCCCCCATTGTCATCGACAACGGCAGCGGCACGATCAGAGCAGGATTCGCAGGAGAGGATGTGCCCAAATGCTACTTCCCTTCCTACGTGGGCCGGCCGAAGCATGTGAGAACAATGGCAGGTGCATTGGAGGGTGATTTGTTCATAGGGCCGCAAGCACAGCAGTATAGGGGCCTGTTCAAGATCAACTACCCATTGGAGCATGGCATTGTCACAGACTGGGATGATATGGAGAGGATATGGCAATATCTCTACACTGAAGGCTTGAAGACGGTCAGCGAAGATGTGAGTGGGCAAGACCTAGGCGGTGTGAAATGTACACCGGAGCTAATCATGACTGCCAGCATCCGGTGCTCCTCACAGAACCTCCGCTTAACCCTCGAGATAATCGCGATACCGCCGCACAAATTCTATTCGAGACCTTCAATGTACCTGCTCTGTACACCTCGGTACAAGCCGTGCTATCATTATACGCCTCAGGAAAGACGACGGGCCTCGTGCTCGACTCCGGTGATGGTGTATCGCATGCAGTCCCAGTCTTTCAGGGCTTTGCAATCCCGAACAGCATACGGCGGATAGACGTGGCAGGACGGGATGTAACGGAGCACTTTCAACAATTGTTGAGGAAAAGTGGACGGATCTTCCACACCAGCGCAGAGAAAGAAACTGTCAAGAATATCAAGGAGACAACAGGATACGTGGCGCTCGATCCAGCGAAGGAGGAAAAGGACTGGTCTGGCTCATCGAGATCTGAGGGCAAGAGCGTTGACTACACACTGCCAGACGGGCAGAAACTGAAGGCGAGTTTGAAACATCGTTATACTGCCGATCCGTAGGCTGACCACGATTAGATTGGTGCTGAGCGATTCCGTGCGCCAGAGATTCTCTTCAATCCTGAGATCATTGGCCTGGAATACCCTGGTGTACACCAAATCGTAGTCGAAGCGATACATCGGACCGACATGGACTTGCGGAAAGCCCTTTATGGCAACATTGTACTCTCCGGCGGTTCTACGTTGACAAAGGGGTTCGGAAACCGACTGCTCCATGAGGTGCAACGACTGGCGGTGAAGGACATGAGGATCAAGATCTTAGCCCCTCCAGAGCGAATATACACTACGTGGACTGGCGGCAGCATTCTCGCTGGCTTGAGCACGTTCAAGAAGGTACGTGTTATTCTTGCTAGCCCCCGGACAACGGAACGTGACAGACTAACACGCATCACAGATGTGGGTAGAGAAAGACGAATGGCAAGAAAACCCAGACATTATCCATACCAAATTCGCCTAACGGCACAACGCACAACGCGTTGTTGGTCTCGCGCCATCACAGACGGTAACTGCAGTTTGAACCATTCTCCACAGCCGTCGTCCCGCCTCCACAAAGGATGTTCGAGAATGTGCAGTTGCATGACGCTTGTGTAGCCTCGTTAGTCATAATTTCGGCGTTGTTGTAAGCCCCGCCGGGGTTTGGCCAGACATGCACAACAAAGGAAGCAGGCACCCTCCACCCTGGTCACCGCAGACCTCTGATCTTGATCTACCGTGTCAGCCGATGGTGCCCCTGACGGGAGGGCTACTGGTTAGTTGGGATTTCCCCCGCATTTGCAGTGCGTTTCTGTTACTTAAGCGCTTGAGCTTGGCATCGCATGGGTTCGGATGGATATTACGTGAAAGTCTGGGGTGCAGTGGCTGCAATGGTGGAGCACCTGGGAGGGACGGAGGAGAGAGGAGAAAGGAGAGGAGAAGTGCATGGAAGGCGTTTTGTTCGTGACGGAATACCCCCTATGATTTTGGAGCGCAGAGTAGTAAGCACAGCACAATGACACAGACTCTGAAGAAGGGAGTGTGCGAGAATGCAGAGGGGTGCGCTATTCCAGCGGCAACACCTCGTGCACAGCTGAAGCGTCGCAAGCGCCAGCGTTGGTGCGCTGGTCGAGCCCTGGAGGCAAAAGAGCGCGCCCGCCAAGCATCGTGAAGTCTTGACCACTGATGGTGCGACCAGCACCACGACGTCGAAATCGCATTACCAAATAATGCGCAAATAATGCAGCAGAAATTGTTGCAATGTAGCACGCCAATGACAACAAATCGCGACATGGCGTGCACAACTGACAGCACGAAAGCAAAAAGCAGGGACAGAATCCCAGCTGCCCGGGTATAACGTTATAACAACACGCATTGTCGGTTTCGAGGGGGTAATAGAAATGCGCATGCATCGAGTAGGCGCGACGGTGACGGAAACGTGTCGTGTCGTGTCACGGGGGTGCCCAAGTCAGGTGCCCAGATGGACGGAATGGTTCTGGTGCTGGTTCTGGTTCTCAGGTCACCGCCTCATCGCGTTGGTTGACCAACATGGTTCATTACGCCTAGACTTCACGATGTGCAACGTCATGCGGAGGGCCCGGGTACCGAGGAGCGAGGCGAAAGGGGGCGTTTGGTGGACGTCAGGAGGACAATGGCGAGGGCGAGGAAGGATTCAGGTCGCCACAGTAGACACTCTACCAGGTACCTACAGAGGAGTTACATCAAGATGCCAACATTGAGTGTAGTACTCATTCTGCTCCAAGACATCCATGAATCTTACACCATCGCGATGCATGCAGAATCCAGGCACCACCAACTTGCTTGAAACCGTCTTCATACTCTACGAGGAAAAACTCTTCTAGCCCGCCCGCCTCCACAGCCGTCGCAGCTCGCTTCCCGGCGGACAAGACGCAACACCGACGGACAGCGCCTCAGCCTGGCACATGGCCCATTGCACAATGGCGTCTTGGTCGAGCAAAATCTCTTTCTCCAAAATTGAGTCGTGGTTTCTGTTACCCCCAGAAAACACGCTGCAGCCACTCAGCACGCCGGGCCCGACGCTCGGGGCAAGGTCAGGTGCGGTGCAGACGAGGCCCGCCATTACGCTATGGGCTGGGGGGCTTGTCGCATCCCGCCGATGCCGTGCGCTGCTGGTCTGGGTTGCCAGACGAGCGTTGTTTAGTCAGAGCAGAACATGCACGCATGATCCATCGACTGCCGTTAACTGCAAAGTGCGCGCTGGGACCGCTGCCGTTAACTGCAAAGTGTCGATGCGCAGGTTTTTCACTACCAAGGAATCTCTGGGGTTTACGCGCGTGCGTGCGCTGAGCCGACCGAGCCCCTCGTGCAGCGTCTGTCTGGCGCATGGGAGCTGCGAAGTCTCTGTCGCGATGGTGCTAGTGAGCACCCCCGGCCCCTTGCGTGATGTGTGTGACATGGTGAAATGCGGAGTCATTTGGTAAGAGTTTGCGATCGTGGCTTTTGGTGCGTGTGGGTGTATATAAGGGGCTTTGTCCTAGGAGGGTTGGATAGGTTGTACCTGCCTTTGATCTCCACACCACCACTACTACTACACTCACGATCTACCCGGAGCTACATACACTATCGCTGTTGCTATTACCCCAGGTTTTATCCTTCAAAGAAGAAAGAGCTATAGTCGCCACTACTTGACTTGGCCCTCTCACCACAACCACAAACACAAACACACCCAACAACAACAACAACAACAACAACAACAATCAAAATGGTCTCCTTCCACATCACCGAGCCCCACCCCTCCGTCAAATCATCCTACATCTACTCTGGCCGTGGCGGCGCCGGAAACGCAATGCGCATCTCCCCCAAAGAAGTCACCAACGGTGCCACCGCCTCAGGCCCCGCCTCGCGCGTCAAGCTCCCCTCCCCACCCACAAACAGCATCTACGCTACCGGCCGCGGCGGCGCTGGTAACATGAAGAAGACAGAGCGTGCCATGTTCTCCTTTGATGAGGAACTCCAGCAACAGGAGCGTCTGCGCAGCCAGCAAGCACCCGTCTACCACATTGGTCGCGGTGGAGCCGGCAACCTAGTCGATGAGATGAAGCCCCGCAGCCAACGCCAGAACAGCGCGAGCTCGACGAGCAGTGTGGAGAGCGAGAAGGATGGTGTTAGGCGGAGTGTCGACAGTGCTTGGAAGAGGTTGAGCAGGCAGTTTAGCAACCCTCAGTAGAGGGAGGCTTCTGTTCTGCTTCTCCTTTCTTCCTTTCTACCATGACACGATTCCTGCATACCTAATTTTGTCGATTCGACTTCCATTGACACGAGAGAGAGTGAGAGCTGGTCCTGATTCTCTCCTCCTCCCACCATTCAAAGCATTTCCAGCAAGGCGTTTTCCTCCCACTTGTATGACCACCAACCAACCAACCAAAAAGTTCATCATTTTCCATCATTGTCGACGATTCCAACAACACAAAACACAGCACAAACACAACCATCGGGGAGCCAGGAGTAACAAATACCGGTCATCACTACAACAAAAAAATTTCTTTGATACCCCGGACACGATCCTGGTTCTCACGAACAGAGGGCAAATTACTTGGAATTTTCCTAATAGCGAACACAACCAGCGGCGAATATACCCATGTGGAGAGCCGGCGAGGGCGGACAGAAGGATGTCCAATTGCATTTGTTTTTCCATCGTCGAGCAGCATTCATGCGCTTAATGGACAATGAAACCTATTCAAGCAAATACTCTCATCTTGCCCTTGACGTGAATTGGTGACGTGAATTCAAACACCCTCCTGCTCAATTCTTTCTACATGGCGGATTTGGAACTTATCCTTCCCAACCTCCCCCTTTCTTGTGTGACAAAATCACTAATCCTTGGTCTCTGCCTTAAGATTATAACCCTACCCACTCCAGTGCACGTTCAATACCTTGGCATTATTAGACAAGATACAGTCTTTCGTTGTATTGATGTGCAGTGCAGTGCAGTACAGTTTAGCCCCACGATGATCTAAGATCGACAACGAAATTGACAAGTTAAAGTAGAATAGCGCGAGGGGGCTTGGCTGTGCGTGTAGCGTCGATCCGGAGGTTAAATTCTCAAGGTTTTGGGGGTTAGGTAGAATGATTGAGTGGGGGGTAAAGGGACGGGGCAGAGATGGAATTAGTGGTTTGGGTGTGGTTGTGGTTGTATTGGGATTTCGAGAATTTGGAGGTGTGTATATGTTCAGCACTCTACGGGTACAGTTCTTAGGGTTTTTTTTTGGGTATTAGAGCGATTGCTGTGTGTGGCGATGTGGCTAATGGTAGCGGTGTTTTTGGGAGGATACTGGATTAGGTTTAGTCGTTTCTATTTTGGGCTGAGTGCTTCACTAGAGTACAAGGTGTGGTACATACTTTGATTAGTTGGTGTTCGAGGCCTAAAAGGGTGCTCGGGGGTAGGGTCTTAGAGTCGGTTGGAGTTGCAAGATAGATGGTAGATTGATCGCTTGAGTTTGTGTAGGTGAGACTGGGGTTTGCTTGAACTTTCATGTGCCCTTTCGTGACTTCTATTCTTCAAACGCTATTGGAGCTTATTGCACTGCCTTTGCGTGGTAATCGTAACAGAAAACGCATCAGCAAGTGTAGATAGACCTTACAGTAATCGGTAAAAAGATTTTAAAGACGCTCTTGAGGTGGGAGGAAATAATTCGATCTCTGCATTTACCGTCGACATTGACATATACGGAGTGTTCATTATCCGTCATTTTTCTATTACCTAAGCAATATCAAATATACGCATTTGCAGTCGCCTAGCATCACCGCATTGCCGGTCGAGGTCGCACCTTCCTCCTTCACCTTCGCTTGTTTTACTATCAAAAACATCATATTGCCTTGTCATATAACGTTCTGGTTGAAGAACAGTCATGGACAGCCCTGGATGTATGCCAACGAACTTGGGTCTTTGGGGGACTAAGTTCAAGGGAATATCAAGAAGAGTTGGAAGCCTGGGAGATGTTTCATGAGGCCACTGGTCTTGATCTTGACGTTCCGACACTTGCTTTTGGGCTTATCAAGTTGCGGATCGATTAGCTTGACATGAAGCACCAAAAGGTTTCAATGGAAGCGGCTGAGCAGTGCTTTCAGGACTAAAGAGCGATCTGGGTTGAAACAGATGGATAAGTGGGTTCCGCGGCGGCTTTGGGCACATCGGTGCCAGACAGTTCGGCCTGTCTTTTGGAAGTCTGCCTTGGCTCACTGCAATGTACAAAATCAGTATGATCATCTTGTGACACCACGTATAGTCGACACCCAAGTACTGATTCTGATAATCGGACACATGACTCAGTGCGTTTTTGAAAAGGATAGAGGTGTAAACCGGTCTAGGAAAAGTGATAGCAGGCAAATTCTATTTCTCACCAGGGCGTACCTCTTGCAAATGTGCGTGCTGATTAGTAGAGATTCCGTTACTTTGATGTCTCGGTTTGAATGGTCAAGAGGCCCTTTCGTTATTCATTCAAGACCTTACTGCGACTTTTGTAAAAGTTGACAGTAGAGGCAAGCCGCACCGCAAGCATCGTGAGAGCCAAAAACCAATAGAATTGAGTAGCGTTCTGCGTTGGAATTTTTGAGGCAAGTTTGACGCTCTCAATGCCTCAGTAGGCCTATCAGTCCGCACTCGACATGGGCTTAGCATGCACTTCTTGCTCCTCCCGCCCCCCTCCGCTTACTCAATCCTGTCTAGCAATATTATCGTCCAGTTAATCGTGCTGCGCCATACCGGCTTTCACGGGCTTTAGCTTATGCACTGCGTCTGCTAGTATCGCGGCGATGGGCTGGAAGAAGGCGTTTGGGTCGAAGTGGTCGTGGTTTGAATTCTAGACTGCTGCGGGAAGTAATGTGGATATTGGACATGGCGCTCGATGGCGACGTTGGACTGTGGCCAGGGGAGTTGGCGAGGGGGCCGAATGACGGGATCGGATTAAAAAAAATTTATGAAGAAATCAGGGGATATCATAGGAGAGAAGTGATGCGGTAGATGAAAGACAAGATTGAGAGGCAGCACATGGGAGACGCGCTGAGGTCCTCAGGTATCAGCGGGAGCTTTGATGGCGTATCCGCCTATTACATGGCGATTAAGGGCGAAGAAATTAGGAACTGCGAATCGGCAGAGATTGAGTATCTTAAAGGAGCAACTCCGCGATCAGTAGAGAGCCATTGAAGAAATCGTTGACGATTAGAATCGAGCCTCGCTATGCCACTTCTTTCACTTGGAGTCTTCGTCGCACTCATCAAGTCGTGGGCACAACTAGCATTAGCATTCAATATGGATGACGCAAGTCAAGCTCAACTGTGTGATTGAGATGTGCAAGTACGTGTTAGCAAGACTGTCCTAGCTTCAATTTCACTGCGTCGCATTGTGAATGATTTGTATATTAGAGTTGCCGAGGTAAGTTTACTTAACAGTGAGGTGTCCATTGTCCATCGCGTTGCAGAAACTAAAGATTTTGCCAATGTAGATATATACATAGAAGGAGGTGCGTCATAAGACTCAGGCTGTACGACTTTAGAAAGTGGAGTGAGCCTGAAGGAGCCTGACTCAGCAAGGCTAGCTCGATTTGTCCACTGGCCGGGGGTCGAGCTCGACGGAGCTCACTCATCTCATCTTCTTGGCGTTTCACGGGGCCATTGCGAGCGAGGCACTGCTCTGATACAGTCATCAACATTCTCAACAAATCTTCATGGCGGTCGTAATCGTATCTTGAATTTGTGCCGAGTCTTCCGCAGAGGCTGGTATACTGCTACTGCAATAGCACCACCAAGTATGTGCTTCACCTGTTGGAGGGGCTGCATCTCAGCTACGCATTGTCTGTAACAGACTTGCTTAGCTTCAACCGGAGCCAGACGTCGAGATCCACGCGCGGAGGTCCGTTCCGTCGGCCAGCCTATAGACGGTTGCCCCGCGTTCTACCCACTTTATTTACAGTAAGTACATTACTTCATTTATCTTTGTTTTGCCTAACTTGGATGTCCAAACTTATGCGTTCACAGAAATAAAAGTGGTGCCTATTTCGTTTTGAAACACGCCTTGGAACATGAAATCCGGCCAATGGTCGCCGCCCGTGCATCACCTTGTTGGTGTTGAAACCTTTTTCAAGGCGCAGTCGCAATCCTTTCGGTTCACGCCAGCCCTCTATGCGTTTGAAGTTGGAACTTTGGAAGGCGTTTGCTATACAAGTGAGATTTCTTGGGGCGTTGACATCAGTTTACTGTGTAGACATTGCGCTGCAATGCATACCAGCTGCTCGTGCCACCATTCGGCCCACGGCGCAATGCAGGGCCACTGTCGGCGTAATTCTAACCTGTTCCAAAGGGTGCTGCGCATCACGCTCTTCAGTACAAAGCCGCTTCGGCCCTCCGTTAAAATCCGTTGGAGTCGTTCGCTTCATCTTCCTCTCGAAGTCTGGATCACTGACGTCGCACGGAAACTCCCCGCTGTTTCCCACTACGGCCCGTTGCAGCTAGCGCGGTATCTCCTACCTCGACCATTCAACCCTTGCTTGTGGAAGGAATCCGCTGCTCTTCACAGATTACTGTTCGTCATTTATACTGAATCTTCACACCCTCTACTTACGAGAAGCCAGTAACCTCCACCTCACTACCGTCCTTCAACGCCAACCACCATGCAGCTCGTCACCATTCTCAGTGCGCTCGTGGCTACTGCCCTCGCAACTCCGCTTGCGCTGCCCAAGAGCGGTGCGGATCCTAACTGGAAGCCCAACCCGGGAACTGCGGTCACTTGCGACACGAAAACAGACAAGGTCCTTGGTCTCTATGTCGGCCCTCAGATGGAGACCATCATCAATCAAGCCTGCGCTGCCATGATGCCTGACTGCGCCTTCCCCGACAAGCATCCAAACATCTTCTGCACACTCTCTATCGACTACAAGCTTGATAGTCCCAAGAGCAGCATTCAGGACGCCAACGTCCAGGAGGGCGCGGGTCAGAAGCTTCCTAATTGGGACGCTAAGTGTAAGTTCCACTCCCGCCTATCAAGTTCAGGAGCCTGGCGATGCTAATGTCATATTCCTAGTGGCTGTCTACCCTCCGGAACATCCGGAGAATCCAGCTGGCGTCTTCTGGACGGTCAAAGACTGCTATGGCTACTTCGCCCAGCTGCTCACCAACTGGGTTGACCAGGGCGGCTGCCACACGAACGCTGGCTTCGGTCTTGGTAATATCACTGCTGGCGCAGGGAACTCGCTCGAAGGCACGGTGTTCGAAGTCTCTGTTGTGCCGACGCCGTAGAGGGTTTCATGTGACTGGATGCTGCTCTAGAAATTATTTTCTTGCTACATCCTGAGGGTGACTTACATAAAGACATTTGTACATGGGCGTTGAATCACCTCGTGTAGTCACGCTGATTTTGCATGGAATCAAATCGGAATTCATTGCATTAACTCTGAAATGTTGTACAGCGTGACTGAGATGATTGAAAACTAATCTTCGCCTGCGCTTCGTAGAGGCTTGGTGCTAGACCGGGTATCTATATAACATGGCGGTGGATTCAGACACCCGTCCCAACCCATACAAAAAGCTTCCTGTGTTCCTCTCTTACACCAATGGCACCAAGTGTTTGTCTGTTCAGGTCTAGTCCAAGGCCATTGTCGCTCCGCTCTCTGCCTGCAGTGCTTCTGATGCATTGGATGTCGAGTTCGCTTCTTTGAGCCTGATGCCATATTGATCTGGATGCTTCTCCACCGCAACATACTTCCCATCCTTACCACCATCACTCCACATGCGCCACAGCCAATCCTGTGCTTCTTTGTAATGTGGAAGCCACCCATAATCAGTCCAGACATCCGGTTCGGACCATTGGAACAGCGGATTACGATTCTTCAGCTTGGAAGGCTGACCATCAGGGGTGGAGAAAATTCCACTGTCTGCGAAGTCGATGATACAGATACGTAGGTTGGGGTCTGCGACTGGTGATGAGTTGGCGGAAGCGTCTTCATCAGTGGAAGATGGTGTAGAGGGACATAGAATGATGTTACGAGGCTCAAAATCACCGTGACGCACTCCTGCTAAAGCGAGGTCCGTCTCCGCTTCAATAGCTTTGAACATGATGTTCTCCCGTTCTGCTTGTGTAAGATCCTGAGGGTTGATATCGAGCATTCTTGTGCCAGCAACATATTCTAGAAGAATCATATGAACTTGACGAGAACGAGACTCCCCCTTGATGTTCACAGGTACGTCGAAAACCCAGGACCCATGATAAGCTGGCGTGAGGTTTCCAACGACACCGGCTTTAGTGAGGTGAGTATAAGCCGCGGTCTCAACTAGGTATTCATCGTCGGTGATGAGAGTGACGTTCCGCTTTCGAGGATTCTTGGGAGGCGCCCAGTCATGCTGGTCATGGAATCTGTAGAATAAAGGATCGAAGATTTTTGCAATGAGTCCGTCACGTAGGAGCACAACTTGTGCGCCATAGTCAACACCAGTGCGGATCGGTCGCGCCACCTCGATATCGCAATACTCTTCGGTGATAATACCACCGGTCTTGGGAGGATGTGATAGACACCAGTCTAAATGAGAAGCGTCGTTGAGATCACCACGATTCGTTCCGTCCGTGTGGCCCTCGTAATCGACAGGAGGAGGCCGGTGGCGTCTTGCAGTGAAGCGGCTCCCGATTGTATATGGTGTCGCGAGCTTCTTGGGTGGGGTTGTGGGAGGTGAGATCAAGCCTGTAGCGATGTGGTCCGACAGATCTGACATGCTGTGGGTGTTGTGCACGTAGTTGAGATCACTGGGTGGGTTTGTCGCTTCTGCAGGCATGAGAGATCATATAGGTTTGTGAGGCGGGCGATTGTCAAAAGTAGAGCGCGGGTCAACTACGCATATCGCAGTTGGCATGTGAAAAGAGGTAAGTGAATTCACGGTTGAGCAGTGGTTCGCGCATTCATCCGCTTAGAGCCAATCAAGTGGGCGCAGGTGGGGCGGCTTGGCAAAACCTTTGCACTAACGGTACCTACCATACCTAGCTACATCAATTGCTCTAGACGTGGAGGTGCACAATGTAACGGCCTAGTCAATTTCAAACACAGCTATCAATGACAGTACCTACTTCTAGCTACAGTTTGTGGGAGAATGGTTTGATCTATGATATCACCACCTCACCTCCCGATACCATATAAATATTGAGGGAATGTTGTCTGGAGGAAGAAGAAGATGGCCATGCTACTCTATCGGGCTGTTACACTAGTCCTGAACTCAGTTGTATAGACAGCCTGCGCCATCACTGCGATACTATTGCTATGGTCCCTTTGACACCACTAATTTCTTCCTGGACATGTGGGAGGCTACATGGTATAGTACTCAGCCCAAAGGCCTCAGCAAAGCCCACACTTCATATGAGAGGGAAGATCCAGCAAGGTACGGCGTCACGCTGTACAAGATAAGGTATGGTATGTATTCGATGGTTGTTCTTATCAATAGCTAGCAAAACCTACCATCGCTACAAGACCTGTAGCCGCTGCCGAGACTTTGATATCATCTCCGCCTACAAGTTCCTATGTAGGGCCATTGACGGCGTATTGTCATGCAAAAGTCGAGGCTGCTGGACTGCCAATGGTAATGCCTCGATATACACGCGAATGCCGCAAATCGACCACTGGTGGGCGGTTGACACTAGAATTTCGAGATCCTGAGCAGGTAGCGTTTGATTTCTTGGTCAGATATGTGAGTAGACCTGTTGGAGCGTTTGTCGTAGCACGAGCCTGGCAGGTGAAGATGGAAAGTGGCGAGCAAACGGCTATGGTGTTAGTCAGGCAACTTTTATCGCTTCACCTAAGTGCGCACGACCTCTCAGCTGGTAGGTCCTCCCCTCTGCGTACTTAATGGTATAAACGTCCACTCCTGTTTTCTTTTCAAAGCACCACTGCCCTCAACGCGGTCGCCCCAAATCGAGTTTCATACCTAAGACGAAAGCTAGGTAGGTATCACCTACTCAGACCACCGACCCTGCGTTGTATCAGCCACGAAACGCCGCGATGTCTGCCAGCGCAGCCACCACACTCCTTGACAGTTTCAAAGAAGCTCTGCCGAAATACACGATGAGCCCAGAACTTGAAAAGAAGCAACAGACCGCCAAGCCTCCCTCTACGACTGGTGACAAGACTTGGGACATGAAGGTACCTCAATACCTGATTAAGCACCCGCTTGAACATTGGACCAAGCCTGCTGCTCAGTTCTTGGAGCTGGATGAACCTAGGCGCAAGCTGAGCAGCAGACAAATCTATGATTGGGAGAAGAATAACCTGAAGACAGAGGCAGATGTTGTTGGGCTTGCCGGTAAGTTCCTTGTGAAGCCCGTCTTTGACGCTATCAACATCAAGCACAACAATCAAATCTCGAATGGAGCAGCGTGGAGCAAAGGTGGAACTCGTGCAGACCTATGCTTCAACATTGACGGCCCCCATGAGAAGATCGTCTTGGTCCTGGAGTTCAAGTGCCGCTTCTATATCAAACCTGACGAGCTTCGTAAGGCCCTAGATGAGGATGAAGAATCACAGATTCAGAAACTCAAAACGAGGGGTATCATGGACCTTCTTTCGCCTGGTGGTCACACCGCGAAGCATCTGAAGCAAGTTTGCGCATCGGCGAAGGAACACTCTTGCAACTATGCGGCTCTCTGCGACTACGAGAGTCTCGTATTGATCAAGCTTTCCCCGAGGTCGATCGACGAACCCAGATACGAGCGCAAATCATTCTTCAGGCGGGCTGATATTACCATCGTTCCACCTCAATACTTCCGCCTCGCTCTTCTGGGCTTCCTGGATGAGGCAATCCAAGTACGTCTAAAAGAGTAAATACTGCAGTAAGTTCTGAGGTCAGTCTTCATGCGCTTTTCATGAATTGATCGCTACGTTAGACTGCCGCACCTTGCGGTGTGACAGGTAGATTTACATTACATTGGAAGACCACAAGATGATTGCTGGGGTTTCACGGGAGTTTTTCATGTTACAATGATCAATGGATGTCGATGAAGTGGTCTCCTGGCAGCTTGATTGCCCAATTGCTGCGCTTCGAACGTCATGCGAAGGAATGTGGAGGTTACTGTATTCTGCTTGAACATACTGCGTAGCGGCACGTCGATATATACCCACATTTGGGTTCTTTTATCATACTTGGCCAGATCGAGGTTGAATCAAGCATAGCTTCCAAACGCCAGATGAACCGAGTCCCACGTGCGAGAGTAGCATGATGATTCCTTTCCATTATTAGACTGTTCATTTTGAGCAGGTTATTAGCTTATGTGTTATAAGATCAAGTAGTTGACGCATTGGTAATTTATAGCAGCCAGAGCTGCAAAAGTCGCCCTACCATATTGCTATCTGACTTTATGAACCTAAGACGACCGTCACATTAAAGCACAGTGTTGCAAAAAATAACAACCACCATTCTGGTTCGGGGAACAAATCAAACGTCGTTTCTAGAGGCTGCCTAACTAGACCATGCACCACGCATAGTAATAGAATCAGTTTCAAGTGGCGGGACCATGTGTCAATCGATGATAAATCAATATGAGATATGTCATATGATGAACTAGATAACAAGAGAAGACTTTTAATGGTTGGTAGCGATGACAGCTGCGTAGACCGCGTTAGAGCTCTCAACCTTCATGAAGTAAGCTAAATCAGTGCTATAATCTACGAGAATTTGTTTTACATACTCGCAATTGTATATTGCGTAGCTACAGTCCACGTCCACGTGTCGAGCTCCTTCCATTCTAGTTTCTCTCACTAAGCAATACATCTGGTGCATCCAATAGTTAACTTCTGGGCAGACTGGAGAATACTACTAATTGTTACTCTTATGGTAGAATTTTAGCGTTGTGAGTGGTCTGTTGGCGTTCTGTAACACTCTGCTACAACGTCATGAGCTATCAAATGCCAATAGCGAACATGTATCTTGCATCGTGTGTCTATCATTTGGTCATACATCCTCAGTCGTTCTATGACGAGTAATGGAAAACCTTCATAATATTAGCTGGGGATATTTGATTACGGATGTTAATGGAACCACTGGCATATTGCAGATAACTGACATGATTGTTGTTATTCGTTAGCAGGGCCTGTGGTAGTGTGAAATACTGACCGACAACTTACTCTTAGTCACGACACAAACAGAAACAGTCAGTCTGGTAAGAAACAATAAAAGTTATGATTGTATTTCGTGCTATATGTCGTGCCTAATCTATTACATTGCATCAGAACAAGGCTCATCGAACTTGACCATTATGCCGATGTCCTTCTGCACCAGTGAGTACTTTAGAAACCGTCTACTGCAGCCATTTGTGTGTTCCTACTTGTATTCATAACAAATATCAGGCCATATGGGGAAGCCAGATGCCTTTCTCTTACCACCGCAGCGTATTTCCCATCCTTCCCACCATCACCCCACATGCGCCACATGCAATCTAACGCTTCTTTTGACGGTGGAAGCCACCCATCATGGATCCAAGTGTACTTTCCAGTCCAGACAAAAAGCGGATTGCATCGAGCACGGGTAATGGTAGAACCGGTAATTAATCTGTCCACCTCAGACCTAGCCAAATCGATTAACGCATACACGAGGGTTCGAGTCAATAGGCAGAATGTCACCATCGCGAGGCGCCCTGGGACCGCTTGACGACAGCAAAATGTTGCGAGGTTCAAAATCTTCATGAATTATACCAACAAACTCCAGATCTGATTGAGCCTCGATAACCTTGAACATGATTCGCTCTCGCTGTTCGGGTGTGAGATCTGTGCGCCTGATGCATTGCATTGAGATGCCTGTGATGTACTCGATAAGGATTATGTGCATGTTTCTGGTCTGTTACTCACTGGCATGTTTGATGGGTATGGTCACATTCCACGACCCGAAGTATCGCGGTGTAATCGAGCCCGCAAAGGCTGTTTGAGCGAGTTCCTTATACGCTGCGACCTCGGCAACATACTCGTTGTCTGCGCACTTAGCAACATCCCGCTTTAGGATCAGCTCGTCCTCATTCTCGCTATCTACATAGGGACCCCGATCTATGGTGAATCTGTAGTACAGCGGATCATAAATTTTCGCAAAAAGGCGATCGCGCAAGAGCAGGACTTGAGCTCCACAATCCTTGCCCCCTCGAATCGGTCGGTCAATTTCTATACAACGGATTTTCTGAGATCGATGGTGGGATCAGACCGCCGCACGTCGGGATCGCCATCGTAGCCTGGAAGAGCATAACGGAAGTTCTGGAAGAGATTCATGAGGATCTGAGCTTAAAGCTACTGTCTATGAAAATGATTAGACTGAGAACAGTTGCCAATGGTGGATCGTCGTGGGTAGAGTGTCGCGTACCTAACACGGACAGAGTCTGCTTGTATTGCTTGAGCGGTTACGGTCCGAGTGAGAGTCTAGGTACCTGGTCTTGATAATGGAAGCGTTTTCTTTTTTACTGGGGGTGCAAACGGTCCCACTCTGGTGACCTGCTCAGGTATACACAATTTCACTGCTGTCTGTCAGATACTTAGGCAGCAATACGGAAAGTGCGGTGCATTTGCGGGTTGCCCCGCTCAACATAAGACAAATAGACCATAAGCCAGGCCTCGCAGCGCAATTGCCGAGTCTTAGACACGGTTGAATGAATTGTAGGCACCTAAGTGAATGTTGATCAACTGCATACCATAATGGCGTGTAGCTAGGTATGGTACCATATGTGCAACACCCATGTGATTATTGACGAATCGGAACTGTGCTTTCCATTGTGCAGCCTTCGACTGGTCATAGAGAAGGTATCGTTTCCCTATATGATTTGATTACTATTGAACCTCACTGCTGCCTTTATTGTCAACTTCGGTCCGTCTCCGTCGGACACCGTCGACGCTGGAGATGGAAGAGTCAAGTCACGCGAGAGAAACCCCTTTGACCTGAATCAGCAGTGTTATCACAACAACGAAGCTTTGACTGCACGCACTTTCCGACTTCTCGGAGCCCGGCAAGTGTCTCACGTCTATCACGTGAAGCGTGTGGCTTCTCGTTCTTTCTGTATCTCTCCCTTACCTCTAACGCTGTGTCTGGATGATATTGGGACATGTAACATAGATACGGGTATAATTGCTGTTCTATTTACTACCTACTGAGCCGCCGACTAAACTCTGGCAGATTGTCTCTTTGCAATGTTGAATTGACCAACTAACCATCACAAGCCGTTACTTTCTGGGCCCAGTTGATACACTCCACTCCACAAGCCGAGTGTAAGATCTGTTTGTACTAAATGTAGTTTGCGAGTTTCGTGGAAGGGGTGAGCGTTAATCTCAGCACCCTTTCCTTACTTCCTGCTCCAGGCAGCAGACCATCCCAGCAGGCCGTGCTAAAATGACTTCAGGCTCTATTATACTCCACACGTGTGACCAAGCTTCGATGAGGTGCCTGGAGCAAGAAGACTCGGCTTCGTCGGTGCTGTACCTCTGAGTCCAGACTCTTGGAGGTCGATAAGCTCGATTTGAACCACAAGGAAGTGCATGGCGCCTTTAAGTAACATAGCCGATTATTTAGAGTACGAGTATGTACATTTCACAACAAGTCTGCACAGCTGTGATCAAACAACATACATAGCTGGAAACTTTAGGATCGTCCGAAACACATTGTCCTCGAACTTGAGCGTATCTTTGACATCAGACCAGGTACTAACGTGCGATTATCACAATCACACGGCAGGTCGAACTCTGCGATGTCATATGTTGTGAGTTCAAAAAGGTCTTGAAGGATACCCAGATTCAGAATGCCCATGATTGAGTGGCGAAATGGGAAACAATCGCTCAGATCATCCAAGGCCTAATCGTAGCATAGCAAAATGGATTTTAAGATTCCATGGACGCTAGATTCATGTAACGAATCGAACGAATTCTCCCTCTAAAGTCCTGCGGTCAAAATTCTCTCGGTCTGTATTTGATAGAGTGGCTTTGATTATTGAGTGCAGCTTACGAACAGGATTAGTATGGGAAATTTGGTCGGGAACAATCCGGTCAAACGCACAAAATGTACATAGACCGCTGGCTTTTGCTTTATCTTGTGCTTTGTATGTGCGTCCAAGAGGTCCAATACGTATAAAAAATTTACCGATGGCCAAATCTTGGACTTCTGAGAGCATTCAGACCTTGCAAAGCTTGGTATTGCCAGCTCGTAAATCGGGCTCTGTCGACACAGAACGCTTTAGAATTGCATCGCGTGAACCTCGCTAGTATCTTCATCCGCAGTCTCCAGGATAGGAGGCTGATCCAACGCTACAGGTTCAAGCACATCGCTGCGCCCTTCCTCCTCGCTATCCACAAAGTTTGGTTCCTCGGGACCGCCATGCGGGTTATCTGGGTCCCTCTCAACTTTGATGTATTTCCCATCTCGCCCATCGCCCCAGACACTCCAAACCCAATCGATCCTCTCCTCCTCATCATATGGAAGCCAGCCCCACGAGCTCCATTGCTCAGCTGTTACCCAGTCGAAAGCCGGGTTGTGACGACACCATAACGGGGCTTCTCCCCATAGGATGCGAGATACGTATGAGCTGCCGTAGTCGATGAGCGTAACGCGCAACTTTGGATTGATGTAGCTGGAAGCACGCGATATGATGACGTTTCGCGGTGCGACATCATTGTGCTCGATTCCTAAATGCCGAAGGTCGTAGTCTGCTTCGATGAGCTTCATCATGATGTTCTCCCGCTCTTCTTTCGTCAACCCCCCAGGATCTAAGTAGATCATCTGGATGCCAGGTACTGACTCGAGCAGGATCATCCGAACCTCGCGTTCTACAGCGCCATCTCCAACACGATGGCTGACGGTCGTTGTCCAAGATCCGTAGTATTTCGGCATAATGGTGCCTTGAGCATCACTGTCTTTGAGCTCGACATAGGCAGCAGTTTCTCGAGAGTATTCGGAGTCCGCTGCTACAGAAATATCGACTTGTCGCTGTGTCGTGCTGCTCCCGTGATATTCGTAGTAAACCGGGTCATAGATCTTGGCGATCAGATCTGAGTCTATGTGAACTACTTGCGCACCACAATTATCCCCAGTACGAATAATACCGGTAATGGTGAAAGTATGTATATCTTCCGTGGATGTTGTGCCTGGTGTCGGAGGATGCGAAATGCACCATTCTAGCGGGTCGACATGCGTAGACGTGGGAAGGAAAGGTACTTGTTTGGCGCGATAAAGCCCACCGAATGGGGGCGGTGGCTCGTGACGTTTTGCAGTGAGGACTGCGTTCAGGTAATACGGATTTGTGGGCTTCAAGGTTGGCGTACCAGGCGGCGATGGCAGGCCACTAGCAACCTCAGCGGAGCTTGATCGTGACATATTGTTCGGACCGTCAGGGTGGGGGAAGATTTGAAGCAATTATTGCAGTAGGTCGTAGTTTGGATGGATTCATTTGTGCCTGTGTGAGGAATGCGATTCGTTGAGGCACAATAAGTGCCCAAACAAAGTGAAGGCACGAGGTTACTAGTGGCGCACGGGCGGGTAGAGTAGCGTTAGGACGAGTTTCAAACCGCAGTCCAGCTCGTCAATACATCGACTTGTTCGCTTGAGTCCGTCTCCATCACGAGTACGAAATATGATGTTACCGGTCCGATAAGACATTCTGTCGTTTGAAAATCCGTGAGAGCGACGTGAATGATGTTTGTAGGAACACTTCGCCATTGTCTTGCATGCGTACCTAGCTATGTATCTACAACAGCTTCACAAATCAATGTCAACACATGTAATTGGGTCTTTCTAGTGCGTACTTGCATGGTGAGGAATTCACATAGTGCTGATCGATCCTGGAGAGTACCATAGGTATATTCTAGGGGATGGAACTGCTCAGGTGATAGCTTACTTGTTTGATGGCTACAATATACTGAAGGATGGGTGGGTGTTTCATCGTCATTTTGTACCGGGTGCAGTTTCTCCCATGCATCATGAATGTGTCTGTTCGATTGGTATAGCGGCAGCATCGTTGAAGGCTTCGAGTTGCCAAGGCGGCCATACGTCATCGTTCGGCTCCGTCGATCGCGTACCTGAACTCCACATCTTCAAAACCCATGCTCAACAACGGCTGCAAGTAACCGCCTCATACAGTGTGTGATGTAAGCCTCGCTCGCTTCCGCATCCATCCAGCAAGTGGGGACATTCTTCCGGATTTCTTGGCAACCCAGACTTCCGCCTGCTCTATCCTTTCCATTCTTTGCTGTCTCTACATTACCGTTGGGTCGGACAGAAATTCGGCAAAGCACATGTTTCCAAGACCTTTGTACGCGAATCTCGAGCGCCTATTTGAAGGTTTACGATATGTGCTTGTGACCGCTCGGGCCGATGGGATGACGTTGTGTTGAGAGTTAACCCCAGCCACAATTTGGTACTTTTACCCCAGTACATAGACCGGCGGCCCGCTGCACATTCCAATCAATGTCTATACACGGCCGAAAAGCTATCCTGAGACCCTTCAGCTGCTCCCACCTTCCAACTAATTTCCAAGCAGGAATTGCCTCATACCATACATACAATCAAAATGCGTGTCAGCAGTACCGTTCTTGCTTTGACTTCGGTCGCATCCAGTTTCATTCTTCCCCGTCAAGAGTCAGCCTCCAATTCCAGCACCCCAAATATCGCAGTTGCCAAGTACGATGGAAAGTGCTTTTATCCCGTGCCTGACTCTAAATTCAACTTGGATTCATACCTTGGCACATGGTATCAAGTTGCTGGTACGCCATTCGGTCCTACTGCCGGAGCCCGTTGCGTCTCTGCGAACTACTCGCTGAACGTAGGTGAAAGTTACCAGCGGATATGATCGAAATTAACATGAACGCAGGCAAACGGTACCGTTCGTGTGGTAAATACCGCAGCAGTTGGTCCACAGACAATCAACATTGTTGGTACTGCAACCCCGGTTGACTCTGCATATGGTGCAGGAGGTGCTTTTATCGTTGGTTTCCCAGGAACATCGTCGGGAAACGAGTGCCCTGGACCCAACTATATCGTACAAGGTACGCTTCTGCCAAGTATTGTAGGTACAAGAATATTCGCTGACGATTTCTCCAGACTACGCAGTCGAATGGGCCATAGTACAGACCCAGAACTGGAGCACGCTGTACATTTTGAGCAGAGAACGTCAACCAGCCCCAGCAATAATCGACGTAAGTAGGGGCCAAGTTCTCATTCTGATCCACGACTAACATGATCATAGGCCTGGATCGACCGCGCTGTAGCATTTGGATCAGAAGCCTCGGCGATTCAAAAGTTCAACCAAACAAGCTGTGCTAATAATTGAACGGATAGATGGTAATAATGAACCGAGAAGGCTTGCACTTCACCCGGGTGTAGGGAATGGATCTTTATCTCTACTTACGTATAATGCAATGTCGTCACGGGCTGGTGGATGGAGTCAATGTCATGCGTGTAGTCACCTCGCCTGGGCTTTTATACCTACTACAAGCAGAGCTAAACACAGTCTGAAAGTATAGCCATTATATCTCTATCACGTCCGATGATGTCTTCCACCTTGCATTTCCCGATTTTGACCGAAGACCCAGCTTAGCTAATTCCCGCGAAGTCGCACGCTGCGATGAGGAAGCCAAGGAGACCGAGCCTCATTTGACCACGGCTGACCTCGGTTAGTCGGACTGAGGCAAGGCCATCGTTGAAGCGTAGAAGGATAAGTGTGTCGTAGTTACACAAGGCAACATACTCACACCCAGTCGCTCTCGAGTACGCAGTAGCATGTAAAGTCATCCAATAGGCGTTAGTGCCCCAGTCCAAACCGGTATTGAGATGTAGTCTTCGCAAACGCCTGGTCTCCTTCGCTTTATCCTCTTGCGCGTATTCATGTTTGTGGAATTGCGCAGGCTTGATAACTCCGAGTCGCTTGAACTCTATCACCACGATAGTCTGTTTATTTCCTGTGTCTTGATTGATGTTGAAGGTGAGGTCGAGGCGGAATACGTCCTCCATAACTTCCGTTGCGACCGTGATGTTGGTGTTGTATTTGATGTTGATTGCACGAAGGACAGGGTTCACTAAGAAGTCATTGGAGACGCGGACAACGTCCGCTTCGTTGGCAAGCTCAGCCGGCGCTGGCTCTGGTGTCACAATCGTCGAAATCTGAAATCGCGCGTCTGGCAGGGCCCGCTGGGAGTTCAGCCAAGTTGTCGCCCTGCTGACATAGTTTGACACTGAATACCTGATCTTGGCAGCGGTGTTAGAAGGATCGATATCAGCAGTGCTTTCCAATACCATGTCACTTACGAAAAGCCGCGGAGGATCTTGAAGTTCGGTGTGCTTCGAAGACGGAGTTACGGGGATCTTGTCGTTTTTACGTCGACTCTCGTCACTAAGTGGATACCGAGGGTGCTCCTCAAAGAAGCACTGGAGCAGGTTTGAAGCCATTTGACGAGCTGATTTAAATTGCTTGTGAGCCGAAGAGTTGTAGGCCAGGTCTCAGAAGGAAAACTCGAATTTATGAAGGCTACAACCAAGAGCACCATCGTTTACCTTATTTCATTCCTATTGTGACAACAGCTGTCGTTGGTCTCTATTGTAAATGAAGGCAGCCTACGTCTTTCGCTTCTCGCTGATGGCTTTAATAGCGTTCTTATAGTGCGTTAGCGTTTGTCTGTACGAATAACACAATAGCTCCCGAAATCATTGAGGCCACACATAGCAGCATCTCAGGCAGTAACGTGCCCTTTTCCTTGGGCACCATTCTCGTGCCTCAGAATCTCGCCATCTCAACGAGTGGATCAAAAACCTCAAGCGGGGCTGTTCAGCATACTCTGCCCATTCTAGTTGCGAAGTCGCCCTCCCCAGACGAAACTTGATTTACTATACAAAGCCTAAATCCCGTGACCCTGAGTTTGATGCTAGAGTTGTTGCTCGAGCTGTCTTACATGCTGCTATCCATTGTCTAGCCGAAAGTCTTTGTGCGATCATGAGCTCGAGACGTTCAGATATCACAGGTGTCTATTGCAGTGTATTCATACACTACACAAGAAGGGAGACAATCTTTGCGAACGCACAAGCAAAACAGAGTGAAGAGAATTGAAGCACCAGATTATCTACTGAATAGCAAATAATCATAGCTTCGTGTTTAAATATACGACAATCCTTATCGTCAGCCATGAGATCCATAGGGCGCCGGGACAATAAGACATTTAATAGGAGGAGGAATGTGTCGGAATACCTCCAAGGTAGCACCCGGGATGTATGGCAGTTTTGGTGGAGTGCTATTGTAGGTCGTCGCAACCTTGATTTGGTCGTCATCGGATGTGAGGTGTTGCGGTGAAGAGTACGCTGAATCGTGTGGACACGTAAGAGCAAACTCCCTTTTCATGGCAGTAGTGATGCCGCAACCACCTTCATGCTGCATTTCTGTCCGGCTCATTACTTCCATCTTGCAGAATCGCCGAGATTCAGAGTGGATTGAGTGGTTGATAGATTGGTAGCAGAGTAGAGGAGCACAGATTAGGTAGTATGGATGATGGATGGTACCACGCCTATCGGTGGCCAAGCCCCAAGGCTCCCACACAAGAAGCATCACGCAGTCACGTGTCGCCACCTTCACCGAACCATCAAAGCCACCATGTTATGTTGATAACAACTTCGAATCACTTGAATCACTGGATTAAATGAATGTCAGTTATCATGTCGATGCTATGAGGATCGAAGCAGGTTATGAATTACCATAGGTATGCACAAACGCCTAATACGTGCATGGAAATGTCGGTCACTTACCGACCCTGGGGAAAAGTGGAAGTTGCAGGTCAATTGGCCTTGTACATACCTATGGTAGCGTGTGGACGGACCAGAACGTCAGCGTTTGCAGTGCCACACGACCATTAAAGTGCCAACATGTTCCTCTCACGTCGATTCGCGCACTCCTCCGCTTACACTGGTTGCTATTGCAACCCGGTGCGGTCTCTTAACTCTGCTCACTGAAAGAACCCGTTGACGCGCGCGAAATTCAAGAGAACTTGGGAAATCGCAACCCTGACAAACCTCCAATGGCTACTAACGGCAGCTCGATGATGTACCCGCAGGCAGTCACGATACTGGAATGCTTTGAAACGGAGCTGCCTATACTTGATCGAGTAGTGGGACGTCCATACCAGACTACCAAAGCTTCTGGTACAACCACCAAGGAGGCTATTCCCCCCCATGTACTGAGATATATCCGAACCAAACAGTTCGAGGACATCGCTAGTGCTGTATTGGAACTGCCCCTCCTCAAACATCGCTTTACTAAGAAACAAATCTTCACCTCCATGTCTGAACTTACTCAAGGGAACGAAGCAGAGGTAGTTCCAACATCGAACGCGTATGTAATCCAACATATTCTCGGATGCTTCATGTCTTGCTTCCAAGGCAGTGGAAAATGCATCAAGAGCACAGTACCTATGGTACTGAACCATTCATCGTTGAAGATGACGGAAACGGTAGCAGTACTAGTGGAAGGAAGTCAAATATTTTTCGATTTGATTTGCGATTTGCAAAGACGTCATCAAGTATCAATGGTACGGATGCGTGCATTGCGATCTTAGAATATAAGCGACGCAACTATATTGAGTACACAGACTTCGCACCAGCACTACTTGAAGACATGTCAACAGTCGAAACGGTCAAGGCGAAAAAAGCAGCGGTTGGTGCGAGCAAGACACACTTGAAGAGAGACGCCCTGCAATACACTAAACATCTCGCTGCATATGCTCATCAACCAAAGTGCAGGCATGTGGCACTCTTCAATTGGGACTACTTGCTCTTGTTTGATTTCTTCAAGATCTCTGAACAGCAATCTTTCCCGGATTACGGTGTGTCCATAACAGCTGGAGACGAAGCAAAAGTAGCATGGGTCCAAGAGCGTCTTCCAGGAAAGCAGTACATGGAGGTTGGTAAGATCCGAAAGGTGATGCTTGGATGGATCATTCAGGCTTTTGAGGAGGCTGGTCTAGTCCCGGAATCCGTTTAGGACAACCCAACCTGGCAATGAATGGCCCATCTCAAATTGGAGAAGCTTGATAGCTTCAAGAGTTGAATGTCACTTCAGAGTTGCAACACGGTAGGAACTCGTGTACAGTGGACTTTTGCTGCCGCTAACTGAATTAGACTGCCACAGTTTACAATCACGCACAGAAGGTCTCATCAAAGTCTACTCCGTTCGTTCATGGTTCTTTCATTCGTACAAGGGGCGCCATTAAGTCTCGCAGTGTGTAGGGACTGATTTGTATTTGAACTCGGCAGGAGTGTCAACCATGACATTCACATCACCGGTAGAGAAGTTTCATACTGTTGGTTGTGTATTTCCTTGTCGAACTCTGTTATGCTGGATATTTGGAAGTCTTTGAATACTACCAAAGTGTTTATTTTCTACAGAGAGGCCTTAGGACATTCGATGTTCGGGTTAAACGTAAGCTCCATCATTCAATGTAACTCTCTTTCATCAATACGACTGAAAGACTCATTCATGATCCGTAGACCTGACTAATGATTGATGCCTTTGTAGCTGAATCATCAACTCACCATTGTATCCACAACCATCAACGATTGATTGTAGCTTCGACGTTTATTCAAACCTAATTTCCAACCGGATATACCCACCCCTCGATCAACAGGTCCAGAATCAATTGCTAAGCTCAACTGCCAACTATGACACCCGCATCCTGATAGCGCCTTCAGCACATGTGATCTTTTTCACTCCGCATGTGCAACCAACAACATAGCACTATATATGCTGAGAGCCCTCAGACTAGCTCAGATGATGATTTGAAGTCTACTCACTGCCTTGTAGCTGTCAATATTAAGGGAAGGTAACTAAGCTATTTAAAGCAACAGTGTTATTCGCATAGCTCATGAGCGAAAATATGGTTTTCATATTGCATTTGTGCGGTTCAGACCAGGCGTGCACTGGTGGCCCGTACTACATAAAACTGCGACTTGTCAGGTTGCATCGTGAAGGACGATCGGTAGGCGTAGACATAATATCCCAGCGCGGTGACCTATCACTTGCTTGTGCTAGAACAATACCGCTAATTCCCCATAGAACAGGAAAGGATAGCGTAGCCAATGCTTCACAATGTTACAAATTCTTTTAAGATCTTGGAGCATGAAACATGCTCCATCTTAGTGCTAATCTCCATCCGTCACATGTGCACTGCAATAGTTTTATAGAGGAATGTCAGTTCCTCTAATAGATTGGAAAACGAACAACAGCATTGACATCAGAACCCCGGAATAAAGAAGCGGCACCTCCGTGGCCTTTCTATGGACCGGAACACCCCGGGTAAGATAATGCCGCTGCCAACGTCTCAGTTTGGTAGACAAGTCCTTCAAGTGATCCATGAACCTGATCTTTGGTATGAAACAGTCAAATGCCAGTAGTTAAATGCCAGTAATGGAATGTCAAATTATGTTGCCGAAACAAGTCACGAACGTCAGTAGGTGACAGAAGCTATTTGCGTATGATCCGTCGAATTGACTGTCATATCACTGCACCCTTCCTGTTCCAAAGACACATCATTCCTAAGCACTGAATCGGTGCGCTTGTGGACGAGCTCGGAAGGTGTCTGCATGTGGCGGGGTATGTCATTTGGAGTTGTTGGGTCCCAGATAACCGGGATGAACTTTTCATCATCATGGAATTGCTCCCATAGCCATTGTTCGGCGTCACCGTCTTCGTTGGAGCACCAACCGGCCACAGAGAAATCCATCAGATGGCCATGCCAGCGGCGTATCGGGGAAAGGAGTTTGTGATGCCATGTCTTGTAGAGCTGATCTACGAGTCGCAGATTCCTCCTAATTGACTGAGGATGTCGAAAAACTGTGGCAACGTTGAAGTCAATTACCTTGACATCTGGGCCGTCAGCAGAGCCACTGGCACAGAGGTTGTGCAGGTTGGTGATGATGATATTGCGAGGATGATAATCGTCGTGCTGAACCCCGGCTTTGAACAATACAGCCTCGGCTTCAATAGCTTTCTTCAGGACACGTGATCGAGTTTCGGCAGGTAATTCGCTTGGGTTGACTTCGGACATGACATGGCCGTTAACAAGCTCTATGAGAATGAGCGGTACTTTTCGAAGGTGGATGTGACACTCTTTATCACCACCGTGGACACATGTCTCGATGTCAGCGACCCAGGTGCCATGGAAGCTGGGTGTGAGTCGCTTTGCCGCAGGTGAGCCTTGTATCCAGCCGTAGGTTGCAGCTTCGCAGGAGTAGTCTCCATCAGCATTTACGACGACATGTTCCTTGTAGTTGTACTGGTTGATATGTTCGTAGTATAGGGGATCGTAGATCTTGGCTACTAATGTGTGATTGACAACAACAAGCTGTGCGCCTTGGTCAA
Source organism: Plenodomus tracheiphilus IPT5 (assembly GCA_010093695.1). Classification (NCBI taxonomy): domain Eukaryota; kingdom Fungi; phylum Ascomycota; class Dothideomycetes; order Pleosporales; family Leptosphaeriaceae; genus Plenodomus; species Plenodomus tracheiphilus. Next base: position 80,782 of record MU006337.1, read on the forward strand.
CACCAGTTCGAATGATGGCAGTGATGGTAAGCTTTGTCTTCTCATCGGAAACGGTGTTACCACCAAGTGGCGCTCTCAATGTGCACAACGCTGTTTGCGACAACCCCTCCCAGTTGTCGTCAACGTCAGGGTACTCCGTAGCGTACCTAAGGCCGAAAGGTGCTGGTGGTAAGTGCTTCACTGCTGAGATCGTGGTCCCAACAACGTAAGGTGATGAAGAATGAATACCAGAGCAGGCTGTAGTATCGATGGCTCCATCTTGCTCCAGAGGATGGTCGAATTGTGATGAGTGTATCAGCCCGCCGCTCAGCGTATGGTCGGTGGTGACTTCATCTCCTTCTTCGGTTGCGACACAGCCATTCGCAAATCTATCGTAGTCCTCATTCATGGTGATTGCAGTGGAACGGGAGTCAAATTTTGTTCGGCGTAGGGTGGGCAAGAGAAAGTTTGGAATGCTTGAGGCATAGAGGTTGGGTGGGCGCCAAGACCATTGGCCTCAGCGCCGTCGCTACGGTCACGTGCTAGAACCTTTCACTCCTCAGTTGCACGATCGCTACACACCCTGGTCGCCACAAGGCAACAGAATCACATGTAATGCAGAAAATAGCGAATTGGGTGTAGAACTTTTACATGTGATTGACAATAGAACCCCTATTCATTTGTGAGTAGCACGAGGTGCACCTTCCTAGGCACCGTTGACGGCAGGTACAATGAATCATTTTGGGCAAAACTTCTCGACATCAAACCCATCCGGGAGTTTCTGCCATTGCGTAGTATCTCATGAAAACTTTTGACGCCTTGCTCAACAGCCGGCTTCGTCTCGACAACAGACCTTTCCTTTTTTCAGCCCATGTCCGCCAGGAAATATATTTCCAATTCGAGACGGTCAACGATTGACCCTCACTGCACTCAAACAAATAAAGAGGGCAGCTGTTTGCTTTGCACGTTCGAAATGGCTGTTTCATGTGCGGGTCTGTCCTTACCATAGGTATCTCTGAAACTGCGCAACGAGGTGAGCTGCCTGCCGTAGCACAACATAGCATTCACACACAATATGACGGACAACATGCGCCCCGAGCGTCATAGTCGTTTGCCTGAGCCTTACCTAGCCACCATAAAACCTCCACCTCCATAGTTCAACGCGATGCCACCCCAGATGTCCCAATCGACAGGTCCTACCTCTTTTTGACTTCCCCGCCACAACATTGACATAATAGACAGGTGTTACTGAGGCTTACGAAATTGAAACTTTCCGGGTCTTCAACTCATACATGTCACTTCACCCACCCTCAAGTGCAATGTCGCAGGAAATGCTACTGGACTGTATCAGCAAGCACTTACCGAAGTTAGAGGTCTTGGCTGGCGGGTACAAAGCTACTGGATTCTCAGGATCCACCACGGGTGCTATGACAGCTCCTTCAGTCCTTATCAATTTGCCAATCGAACGTTTCGAGAAACTAGCGGACGAGCATCTGCAGGCTGATTGCCTTACGGCGCAAGATCTTCACCTGAAGACATCGCCAGTCATACTAAAACACGCCCCATTGACTGTAGAGCAAGATGTCGTGGCAGCGTCAGTAATGCACATCATCGCAACGGTGCTTCCTGTCCTTGAAGCTCTCTATCCTGAGGGATGGCACTATAGGAATGAGGTTACCACCAAGGTCAAGGGAGGCGGTAAGAATGATAAGGATACCAGTGTCCGATTCGACACCATCTTCAGGAAAATTACGCAGAATGCAGAACCTGGGGATATTATCGCTGTCATCGAATTCAAGCGGATCGGCCTTATCCGCTACCAGGACTTCAAGAACACAATCGTACCTGCAACAGCTACGCGTGAGGCGATTGACAATATGAAGGACGAAGCTGATGAAGGTGCAAGATTATCTGGCAACGGTGAAGCCTATACAAAACAGGTCGCTGCCTACGCTTCAGTATCAAATTGCAAGAACGCTGCCCTGTTCGATTGGAACAACTTGTTATTGTTTCGATTCGATGACATGAATCGCGCTAAAACTGAAGCTACATTCAAGAAAGGTAAAGGTATCATGAAACCGACTGTTGGAAATGAGGCGACGATCTCCTGGGTCCATGAATCAGAGACCGATGACGAATTCATGGAGACTGGATGCATTCGCAAAGTCCTCCTCGGCTGGCTGTCTACTGTCTTTACAGAAGCCGGATTTGTTGCCCAAAAATAGCTCGGTATCATGAAGGCTCCCAGATGAACGCGAGCATCAAGAAGTCATGAACAAAGCGTTATAACAAGTTTGTACACACTCCACAGATTTCCATAAAGAGCGATCCGCTAACTCGAGACAAGCATATCGCTATCTCACGCGAGATGGTTGGCAACGTATGGTACCTGCCTATCACACTCTTGTTCATCTTTGCAAGTAAGTACATATGCAACCTTAACAAAATCGCAAGGCAGTCAACCAATAACTTTTCCAGTACACGCTACAATCCCAGCCCCAACCACGCTGAGCGATGACACTACGACCCATGTGCTACTCAACACCACAACCTCCCAGCACAGCCTTTGAACATATTCCTTTTAGAATAGTAAGTTTGCCGACCACCGCGATCCATCAAAATATACACACAGTCACTAACCACCCTCTCAGAGCACAACAGCCATTTCTATACAAGAGGCTTTCTTCGACTCTCAGAGGAGCATGTTAGGTTCAGAAGTAGACTCGAGGTCACATCAAACCACTAAAATCATCAATTTCGGTTTCAATGCACAAGTGGAGTACTGTGACTAATATCCCATACGCCCACACACCTACAAGTATACCCTTTCATCTGAGTCCATCTTAACCCTACATCAAACATGGTAGCTATACAGAAACCCCCAAAGTCCAGTCTAAGCATCACGTTCCGGCCCAGAAATTTGATTACGCACACCCTCGCCACACAATGCTCATGTATGCAACCCCCTCGAATACACTGTGCATTCATAAATGGTATCGTGCCTACCACCATGACGCAATCAGTATCATGCAACAACCACCACTACACAAATGTGATTCTGATATGTCTCGACTCTCGTGCCCTGTTACAGGATCACTCGAGGATGAACAACACTGGTTCATGAGGCAGGATGAAAAGTGGGGTGGAAATACTATACTGCGATTTCCAATACTTCACTGGAGATTTCAGCGTGAGTAGGATGCTTGATAAAGGTGTTTTGCCTATGCGGAAGGGAAACATGTGGATTGCCATGGTAGTGTTGGGCCCAAGTGTATCAGATTACTATAGGCACGTGGGTTTGGAAGCGAAATATGTTGCATGCATTTTTGTATAACAGTCATGAATACCTTGAACCACGAAAGGAACCTTCTCATATAGCAGACAAGACAGCAGATCCCTCATCAAAAGACCTGTAGATATTCATACACAGACGATATACAAAACTCATGTAATCTACTATATTCTTTACATCATTTTCCTTACAACTCTCTGGACTATCATGCGCCCAACTCCATGCCCCCATCCACACCCTGCAACTCTTCCAACCGCGCCAACTGCCTCTTAAGCATGACCAACGCGCCCAAACTAACCTTGCGCAAACCATCCCTCTCCCCCTCGTCCTCCCTATCTTCACTCCTCGCCACAATGGCTCTCGCCGCCTCAATCGCTTTATCCAGCCATCGCGGCGCATCTTCCTCCTTACTCCTATACAACCAGTTCAAGTCCTCTAAAAATGGCTCGACCGCGTTTCCATTGCCAAGCGCATGTGTAATGAATGCCCGAGCGCGAAAGTACGCGCGTTCAGTGTACAAAGCGCTGCTGAGTCTAGTTTCTGGCGCACTACGATGGACGTCGTATCCTGCTTCATTGTAGTATGGTTCTTTGACGAGTACAAGGCCCAAGATGGAGACGAGTACTTGGAGTAATGTGCTCTTGCCGGCCGACCAACCCTCGCCTTTGCCTTCTGCGTGCCATGTACCCAGTAAGCTCAAACATATCTTGCCGTCCTCGTAGAGATTAGGATTCACGGGACCTGTGCCTGCAGTCCAGCTGTGGAAGTAGACTTCAGGTGGTGCGGCGGGGTAGTTGGACGGGAGGCGGAAATCAATTACGAAGGGAGCGTATTCATAGGGTGTGTCGACGGGGCCGATGATGAGAATGCGCAAGAGGTCGAGGCGGGATTCCCATGTTCGTACATAGATTGAGGGAGGGAGGGAGGAGGAGAGAATGCGGTGTTCTTTCGCGATGCGACGCATGAAGTTTGTGGAGGCGGTGGAGGGAGAGGAGATGTAATGGTGTGACTGAGGGGCGGGGGTATCGAGGATGGCGAAAGGTAGGGGTGCGTCGGATTGAGTGGTGGGTGTTTCTCTTGCATCGGATGGTGACTCTTGGGTTATCAGTGTGTCGTTGACTGTGGTTGAGGGGTTTTGAGCCGGTGTGGCTCCCTCGATTTCACCGTCTTTGGTTGCTGGGAATTTGTTTTCCGGGGTAGTCTTTGTTGTATCAACCTCACTTGGGTCAATGAGGTCTGGCATTGACTCATCGTCGTCGTCGTTATCAGCAGCCTCATCAGCTTCCTCATCTTCTGTTGACCAATCGCCTTCGTCACCCGCCATCGCCTCACCGTCCATACCTTCGTACTCAATCCACATCTCATTAAAGGAAGCGGTGTCGTATTCGAAGTCGGAATCATCGCTAATAGAGTCCCCATCTAATTCGTCTAGCATCTGCTCATCAGCCATATCACTGCTATAAGCCAGTGTGATACCCTCGTATGACACTTTGACATCTATGACAGGTTTTGCGGCACCCAGGCGCACGGTGAGCTTGCCATCCAGACCAAGATCGATAACCTCACCAAACCAATCAGGACCGGTGACATTGAGTGGAAGCTCGACTCCTTCGATAGAGTTTGGATGTATGAGAACAAAGTCTCCGCGTCGTCGCGTAAGCGCAGGGAAAGAATAGATATCGTACAAGCTTACATCCTCGATGGCTTCGTGGAGCTCTCCCGTGGTTGATGGCCTTAGTAAATCTGACCCAAAGAACTCGACGGAAGGATTCTTGAACCATCGCACAGTGGCTATGCGATCTCTTCCATTGACTGTCTGAACTACACCGACCTTGGCGGGTTTCCTGTCATAGTCATCCGAGGTATTTGTGCTTGGCCGACCCTCTTTCGAGAAGACAACCTCGCCCGGCCAGACCTCGTCATCATCCTCCACATTTGGATCTGGTAGGAGTACTGTAGTGAGATCTTTAGTAACGCTCAGGTCCTGCCATTGTACTGTAGCCATGCTGTGGGTCTGCATGACCATGAAGACGTTCAAATCGTAGCCCAGAGATTCGGTGCGTGGAATATGTGTAACCTTGCCCCGAGGGGCATCATTCGCCATTGTTCCTGTTCCATCGTATTTTACGGTAGCGCCTGAAACATCCTGGAATCGTACACGATCACCTACAGCTACATCTGCGACGTGATAGGAGCGGTCGACACCGTTGGTTGCAATGGGCAGTGTATTGGCTGCGCTGCCTGAAGCATCGTACTTGTAGAAATTGGGGCTCTCAAACTCGTCACGACCAAGGGTCACGGGTGGCTCTTCAGCGTTGAAAGCATTGTCCACAGCTCCAATACTCCGTGCCATCCACTGAACATCGATTTCAGAGGTGCGCACCTCGACTACAACGCCCACCGGTTTCACGTTTGGGTCGAATGCGCCGAACCGCCAAATGCCTCGCCGTAGGTTGCCTTTCTTCGTCTTGACTCTATCGCCCACACTAATGCGGTCGGCCGCTGCATCATCCTCACGCTCCAGCTCGGCGGGATCCTCGACCACGACAACGGAGTTGTTGGGCAGTTTCACAGCCATTTCGTCGTAGACGTTCTCCACACGGCCCACCCAATCACCGTAGACGACCAATGCACCTTCAACGAACTCGTGAACGTTGATTAGTTCCTCGACGGGGACCTGTCCTATGCACAACTCTGTGGCGGCGGCCTGTGAGATTTCGGCGCCGTTGAATTTGGAGGCGGGGAACAGGGTGCAGACAGCGCTGGTCCCTATGACGGTGCCGCTCATGTGGTCCTCGGCGTTGCGCTTGACGACATCTCCCACATAGAGCGCTCGGTCCAATAGTTGCAGTTTTGCTTCTGTAATCAGCTCCGTCTTGAGTTCCGTCTGCCACGCGACGAGGACGGTGCCTCGCGGCGGTATGCCCGTCTTCATGAAATCTGCGAAGGCATCGGCGGAGATGTCGGGATCGCGCTGAATATCCTCGCCATAGTCACGCTGGGGTCGGGGCTGGTGGGTGTCGACATCGCCAAAGCAGCGGTCAATGACACCAACCGTCGACGTATCGCTTTTGAGGCCGACCGTGTCCTCGACGCAGAAGACGACGTTTGGTCCTTGCTGCATTTGGTGGCCCGTCCGATTCGCCGTGCCGCCGATCCCGATTCCTGGTGGGTTCTGCTCCAGGAGGCCAATAGAGGAAGGCGCAACGATGCGGGCGAGGGGTGTATAAGGCAGGTAGCGAAATGGCAGTGCGTGTGTCGGCGGCGGCGGCGGCGAGGTTTGCGGGGAGGTGCGTGCGGGGGTCTCCTCGGTGAGAAGGCGATCCTGGAAGAGGTTGGCCAGGAATCTTGCGACGGCTGAGGGTGGATACTGTGGGCTGGTCTGATCGCTGGGCGACGAGGGGTGGTGGTGTGCAGCGGCGGCGGCGTCGTCGTGTGTGGGTATGGCTGGACAGGCGGCGGGCAAAAAGGCGGGCATGTGAAGAGCCCCGCCAAGAAGACGCGAGCAGGGATGGCGGGCGCGTTCCTGGCCGCACCAGCACCTCCGGCCCAACTCCGCAAGCTTGCCGCAACGTCAGACGACAGTCACCAGTTCGCCAATTCATCCATTGCACAATATAGCCCTATCATTGCAGGAGAAAAAACATAGTTGCAATGGCAGATCCCCTGTATGATCTCCTGATCCCCTACTTCGACGCCCACGACGCCCACCTCCGTCCCTCCCCCACCGATGCCAGCACCAACGCCTACCTCGCCCGCCTCACCACCTTGCCTCTCGCGGCCCTCACATCCTCCGAACAACAGTCGCTATCCCAAAGCTCGCAATCCATATTGCGCTCCCTCCAAGCACTGTCCAAGCGCTCCCACAAACCCATCATCACCTCCACAGACCACCTTCTCCACCTCCGCAAGACGCTCCCACAAATAGGCCAAGATGCCGCCTCAATACAGGCCGAACTGCCCAACCTCGAATCTGCCGCCCAGAAATTCTCCGAGAAATACGGCAGAGGCGCTGAGAATTCCATTCTCGACCGGCGGAGAAAAGCCATGTTACTCTCGCGGAACATAGACCGTGTCTCTGATGTCCTCGACCTCCCCACCCTTCTCTCATCTGCGATATCCAGCTCCACAGCCGCTGCGCAAGCCAATACCTCGGTCGCATCTTCAAATGCTAGTTATGCCTCTGCCCTCGACCTCCACGCACACATTAAGCGCCTGCATATGCTCTACCCAAACTCGGACCTCGTTTCCTCCCTCGCAACCCAAGCGGAGCAAGAGATGAAGACTATGACCACGAACTTAATCTCCTCTCTGCAATCTCAATCTATCAAACTCGCAGGCGCAATGCGCACAATCGGCTGGCTCCGTCGCGTAGCTCCAGAACTCGACGAATCGTGGTCAAGCAAGCAAGCAGCCATTGGCAGCGGCGAAGGCACACTAGGCGCACTATTCCTCGTGTCGCGCCTTGCCTCTCTAGAGTTGATGCTCAGTGCTCTCGACCCCCTCCGCGAACTTGCAGATCACGAGACAGAAAAGCGGCAAGCGCTAAATAGCAAGAGTGACGTGGGGTGGGCATCTGGTCATCAAACTGAGAAGTATCTGAAGAAATACCTGGAGGTATTCCGCGAACAGAGTTTCGCAATCATCTCAATGTACAAGAGTATCTTTCCCTCGGCTTTGCCAGCGCCTGGCTCAGAAGAAGCCGCACCGGCCGTGAAGCCTGTTGGTAATAAAGATTCGAACGCACTACAACCCATCCCCTCCGCACTTGCGACGTTTCCAGCATACCTGGTGGAGATGTTATTCGAAACTCTTCACGCCTATCTCCCCGATATCCAGGATCGCTCGGCGAGAGACTCACTCCTCACACAAGTTCTTTACTGCGCTGGCTCTTTAGGAAGGCTGGGCGGAGATTTCAGTGTCATGATTGCGGTCCTGGAAGAGGATCTGCGCGCTGAGTTGGAGGAGGGCAACGAGGAGCCAGATGATGAGGTGGAAGAAGAATGGGTGGAAGTCATGAAGAAACATCGCGTTCAGGCTTCGAGATTGGAATTGTTGGCGTCCGGGGTGGGGGCGGGACGAGCGGGTAGTATATCGGATCGGACTGCTAGTCCTGTTCGGTGAGACGACAGTTGGGCAGAAGTGGGTTGTGTAATGATGTAATATGATACCCATGACATTTATTCCAGCGCCTGATTGTCACCGGAAGGCGCAAGAGCTACATTCAGCGCCACGGTCTCCACAAACTTGTTTGCTCCACGTTGCTGTCTCTCTCGGGTTGTCGGGTCGTGTACAGCTTTGTCATCAGTAGGATATGCTTGAGAACACGAGTCACAGTGGACAAGAGCCATAGGCGGAAAGATTTATAGAGAAAGAAGAATTGCAAGGTGATGGCTTCAGTTAATCGAAAGGTGATGCCATGGAGTTTCATGTATCATTCTACAGTGGAACAAAGATTTAAATCATCAATCCCACACGACAACAATTGTCCAGACCCAAGTCCCACGCCCATATCTTGTTCGTATCGCCCAATTCTTCAAAAAGTCGCGGAACCTATCAGACTATTCATACCCAGCTGGTCTATCGCAAACTACATCCACGGCTCTTTCCCCTGTCCTTGAAACTGAACTTGGCTCCGCCGGGTCTCAGTCTTTGTGTGTTTCGAAGCACAAGTGCTGCAGCTTTATCATTGCAGTTTGTATACCATGTGCATTTCGACCATGTTTCTACTAGTCATCGCGATGTGGAGCCATAGACGACGGGTTTTGATGTGACTAAGATGCGGTGGCATGTGACATCAAACTGGGCACCGAGTGCAACGAGAGAAACAAGGTGAATCTCGTGTGACTGTTCTCACATACCCCGTCCATGTCTGAGATGATGACGAGGTTGATATGCGCGAAGCTGTGTAGTCCCGAGCTGGGGTACCTAGTCGTAAGGGAGTGGTTTGTCAGCGCAGGGGGATGTTATATACCTAGCGTAACCTATGCCTACTAAACATCCGAATGGACGATGCAGCAACAATTTTCACATTTCTGCCATCTTGTGCCGTCTTCGAGGGCGTAGTTTCACAGCAATTGTGGGGTTTTCAACACCAGATGGGTGGCACGATATGTGCCTTTGGACATATACAAGCTCGCCTTGGTATTTTTCAGTAATAAATTTAAGTTTTCATGAGCCTACGGGGTTTAGTACTGGTGATTCCGTGCTTTGTTGCCTGGTCCAAGTACCATAGGTATTTCATGGCGTTGTGGGCAGAGCGCTGCGCGAGAGCCGAATGCCGTGCAAGCTCGCTAATGATGGGAGAGATTCAGGTAGGTATGTAGACGTTGGTCTGCAACCAATCGATGATGGGTGCAGGTACCTGGCACAGAACTCGTGACTTAGCGTATCCATTTCTAACACTGATGCTGCAGTGAACGGCAGAAACGCTCGTGGTTCGCGTATGACCTACGTGAGCGAAATACCTTGGTAATCAACAACACATTACACTGATCTCTAAATCGACTTCTTGAGGCGGCAGGTCGAACCTTGAGACATTCTCATGTTGGTTACTATGGTACTTTACCAGAGCAAGATGACTGTACGGTCCTACCTGCCTGGGCACAAGGTGGTGTGAGGGTCTTAGAAGAAGACATGTACGTGGCAGCCACACCTAGCACAACCAGTGTAAGTTTTGAAGACAATTTAGACATCACATTTGCGATCACGCACCGGGGAATATCTATGGTACACCATTCCGAGCAATGCGCACCTTCTTTCCCAACTTGGACCATCGATGACGTATCTGCAAACTGCTTGATTGCCCAGATTGCTCTGCAGCATGCACATCAACGAAACGCTTCATAACACTGCGATGTGATATTGAGTGTACCATAGGTAGGCCTCGGCTTTTTTCCTCTCGTACCATCGAAACGCAATACGAAAATGGCATTGCACATGTGAGAGTGCCTAGGCCTGCAACCAGTAGCTGTCACAATACAGAAAGGGCATTGAAACATAAATTACGGATCAGCCGACAAACGCATCTGATACCCACCAAGTTCTTGAACCCTAGCAATAGGATTCAATATACCGCGTACACGCTGAGGAACTAACTGCGTTCCTCTGTTTGCATTGTAAATACGGTAGGAACTTAAGTGAATCCCATCCGCTGTACAGTATGGTATCCTTATCTGCGACTGATTAATAATATGCCGCTCAATTATGCCTCGAATCTTGCTCTGCTTTGACCTCCGCACTCCCAATGCCCTAACAGCGGCTCGTGAAATTTCTATTCAAACCCTCACCCCAAAAGGCAGTCTCTCTATTCCGTCCTCTAAAGCTTTGACGTCATCAAATCTGCTGTTGTTTTGCAAACGCCGCCCACAAGGTAGGTGCCCACACCTATCTTTGGGCTTAGCCTCCCCGCTGGTAGGCAACAGCGAGCTCAGATACAAGTTATGGTACAGACTGTATTCAATGCAGTATATATTATCAGCATTGGAGGATCCCTCAATCAATTCAGAGCAATGCAAAATATCGCAAGTGGCAAGTGACACATCATGGTGTCTGTGGTGACGTGTGTTGTTCTTGGAACGTTGTGGGTTCGATTCGTTCCTGTGCCGATTGTGAAAACTGTTCCCGTGGACGGCAGAGTAGGGATTGGCACTTCTTTTTTGTCTTTCTTTTGAGCAGGCTGTCATTGCATCAGTGGCTAGTGCGAGATACTTTCTTCTAGACTTTTCTTTATGCAAAACCTTTGCAGCCCTAATTAACTATACTTCAATATAGCTGTCAGAATCTACCGCTGTCCTACAAACCTTACAATGTATTAACAGTGATACAGCGTCTGTAAACAGCAAAAGGGTATGATATTTCCTTATCTAGAAGCATACAAAATGTCGTATCAAGTACCTAGGTATGTAAAGATCGATACAAGCCAGCAATGTGTCTATGGACTCGGTAATAATTCACCACAACATCTTTAAGGGGCAGGGTGGAGGCAATGTAGAGGCCATCAGCCGTTGCGAGAATGTCTCACTTCGAGCCCCATATCCATGCACTCTGCAGTATCACTGACCTATAGAACACTATGGGTGCCTTATTCGCCACAATAAGTATGCCATCTCGACATGCTCACTGTTATGGTGCAGGTGAAGGCGGAGGACTATGTCACAATTACCGAAGCAGCAAACGGCGAGATCCTTCGCCTTCACCTGCGATCTGCGCACGATTGGAACTAGATACCTTATTCTAGCGGTTTCTCTCCTTCGCTCTCACACCCCACTGCCGCCCTGCCATATCCTCGCGCGCCAAAGCTACCATAATCAAGATGAATTCAGCAAGTGGCGCCCTCGTGCGCAAGCATTTCGAAGCGAAGAGGCTATACGAGATCAAGATGAGCAGAATGCAGCCGCGCATCTTTCCCTCCGGTCGCCTTCCCACGCTCACTGAGATTTACTTGAATCCCCTCGGCACCGAAGTTCCCACAATCCCGCCCTGGTTGCAGCTCGACTGGTACTTCACCAACTTCGCAGAACTTGTGCGACTCGGTTTCCAAGCCCGCAAGTACGAGCCGGGTGTGCAATATCAAATGGCGATATTTCACTGGCAACTCGATCAGCAGCACTCCTTCTCCAGCGCACACGAAGAAATTCGCTTCAACATCGTCTTGGCATATATTCGTCTCGCAATGCCCACGGAGCGTGCGAAGATGGAGGAAGGCCTTCAACGCTTCCTGCGCGTCTTTGTAGTCGCATGGCTAGACATGGCGATGCGGGTTCCCGCTGGCCAGTCCTGGGCCTGCAAAGAGTTCGTCGGCAAGTATTGGAAGAACAGCCAAAAGTACGATCTCATAAAGTTCAGCAAGCGACCTAGGCAGCGCATTTCAGATCTGGTGAGGAAACTGGAGGCGATTGTCCCACCGCCGCAGTGCAGTGTTGATGATTTCTGGGAGATGGCTAGGAACAAGACACCGGCTGAACTCGACGCCCATGGCGCGGCTTGGGCAATGCAGGCCATTGTGCATAAAGAAAAGATGGGCAAATTGGAGGACAAGAAGCGACGTGATGATGATGCCGTCGAATCGTTAGCGACCGGCGGATTCGGTACCGGCTTTGGGAATATGGGCGTTGGGGAGACGATTCCTCACTTCCTATCCGAGAAACTGTTCAATCAGCCAATGGTGGCCGCACTGCTGACACCCGTTCCGGAGGAGATCAATGTACTTCCTCGTGAAGATCCTGATAGAGAAAAAAGCTGGATGAGGCAGGAGGACGCAGAAAGTTTCTTGAAAGGCCTGTTAGAGGGTGGTCAGAGGGTGGAGGAGTTGGCTGAGTCCTTCAACCGGAAGTTATTTCTTGGGCCTGGTCAGAGACGTTAGGCTTGAGGCCCTTATTTTATTCCGGCTGAAAGATATACAATTCATTGCAGTGCTAACAGAGTCACATAAGATGATTAGTACCGTTCTCGTTGTTGCAGTGTGGTTAGTAAAGATGATCTTATCCATTGTAGATACATCGATAGCGTAGCATGCAAGTAAAGCTATTCGTATTCGATCTGGATGCGAGTGACTCTCACGAGGCAATAAATGTGACACTTTCAAATGCTGCACAATTGCGACTTCAAGGCTTCTATTAACATGCAATCGCCGGCTTAGTGCTGTTCAGACCCCATAGATAAATCCTTTCACGATAGCCAAACGAAAATCAAGATCCCTATGGCCGCTCCGAATGCACCCAACGCTTTCGTCACCCTCAGCGCCGGTCCTGAACTCTGCGTCGCCGATGCACCCGTAGCTCCAGCCACCCCTGACCCAGCACCGCTCACTGGCGTCGCGGTCGCAGCGCCAGACTGTCCATCCACAATCGTCGCAACCGCGAACGCCGTGAAGTTAGCTCTCAATTCTTGGTGCAAGAGAGTCTCGGTCTGAGGTCCTGTAAACGCAAAACTCATGTCCAGGCCCGGCGCCTTCCAATCGGCGGTGCATGTTATCTCTGCGGCAGTGGTGAAGGCGCCCTTCCACGTGCAGGCGCCGTCCTTGGTGCCCGGATATTCAGCATTGGTCAGGTGGAAACCCCATGTCTCCGGACCTTGGATCAGTGTGAAGGGAATACAGGATCCTAGTTCAGCTGTCGGTGTGGTTTCGTAAAGTGCGGTGCTATCTTCGCGCGAGATCCGCGAAAGGATACTGTCAATATATTGGGACTCTTCTTCGGGGGTATGGTAATCGTAGAAAGAGTCGGAAGACGTGGGTGTAGGTGAGGACGTGGATGTGCTTATAATGGTAAAGGGACAACCTTTCTCAAAGGTCGTTGCTGTCGCATCGGACGAGACAAGCGTGAGCGTTGGCTGGGGAATCCACAGTAGATTCAGATATAGTGTTGTTGACTGTGCCATTGCTGCGCTGGCGAAGATGAGCGGCGCAAAAATCATCTTTGAGGATGTGGCAACTTGCTTTCAGTCCGCGAGGATTGCGCGAGCAGCGATATGAGGATCGCAGGATGCTGCCCACTGCAATGCCCACCTGACACGTCGCGGAGTTTTGTAGTTTTTGGACTTGGAGGCCTGATCGCGGGCCTGGTGCCCGAAGGGGAAGTTGCCGAGTCTCCAAGAACCGGTTCTGCGGTACCGAATGATTTAGTCTAATCCGAGATCAGACGACATCCCGACTTCTCTACAGTCTCAATGCTGATTGTTATTTTCAAATACAAGCTCGACATGGCCGTAGCAGTGTCTGAAGAGGATATGATCGTATTTCTTGACCGCTCGAGGTCGCCAGCGTACACAATGTGGCGAGAACGCAGCCAATAACTCGCCAGCGGAGTTTTAGACTGTTGGTTGTTATGTAAGACCGCATCCACTCGTGGCTTTGGGACCTTGAGTATCTGCTTGTTGGTGAGATTTTGATACTGAAGACATCGATGTTAAGCTCTCTGTAGAGAGCTCTGCGGCGCGTCGTAATGATCACTACTGCGCGCTTCAGCAGCCAAATATTTGGACCTAGTAACACTATCGGCGATGACGAATTGAGGGCTATGTTACAGATGTTTGCGCAGTAGTCCAACGCGTATTTGTGTAGGTAGAGCTTGGTTAACAGACGAGCTGAAAAGCTTATTACTGCAAAATAGGGATTCTATGGTTGAACTGCGCTTGTCTCATCTACAAGATATTACCTCGTGGCAGTATAGCCTGTTGTATCGGGCCCATATATGACCGACATCTCCGGATCCTAGAATGAAGCAGAGTCTGTATCCGACACACATATCAAAAGGGTAGGGTCGCGAAAAATCCTGGATATTATGACGCTGAATTAGCAATAAAATATATCCGTAAGTACAGTTGTCGTGGTCGTGTCGGATCCGCTTGAGCCTGCTTGATCTGGATGTCTATTTTCCAATGTTTGCACAACAACGTGAGATTAATGCACACATGTCACGATATAGGTTCAGATGGATTTGCCTCGTCTCTTGTTGCAGACGATAGTTCCCATTGTTGCATTATCTTTACACGTGCTTAGAAAATTGCTCATTGAAAATTAAGTAGTGCACCAAGCTACTACGAAATGAACTGCACTCTATTTTTAAATACAGCATAGTCATTAGCGTATATAATAACCTCCAGCTTGATCCTATTGAATCCCCTAACGGGTAACAGACTGAAGTATTAGCAGGACGCACATTACGGAAGAGCTATATTATTAAACCCAGCTCCTCTGTGTCTTTATTGCCTAGGTACTCAATAGCGATTATATGACAATCAATTTCGTTTGTTAAAAAGAAGATTGAGTAAACAAAGATGACACGGCAGGCAAAAAAACCAGCTATCAGCACGTCTCCGCACACAACTCATGGCGAGTACTCGCACTAGAGTTGACGCTTTAGAGAACCAATGTAGAGCAGATTCGAACCACACCCCACCATCACATTTGGAAGGAATCACCCTACACCACATGTGCGAGTCTGTTTGATAAATCTTCCAAGGCTTCGGATTATATAGTCTACAATATCAGCGGCCTCAGTGTTCATATTAGTACTCAGTGATAGGCATAAGTGCTCGGTCGTGTGTACAGGGGAGCGGACAAGAGCCGTGCCAAATGCCAGGTGAAGGCTCGTTAGTGTTGCAGCGCGTGTGCACAGCGAAATCGGCACTGAAGTCAACGCAACACCTCTAAGATCAGCAAATCAACTCTCTCTGACCTTTTCCTCAAGATACATGATTTCCACCCGGCCTAAGATATCGTCCAGCAAAAGGTGACTCGAGAAGAAAATAATTAACAATAGCAAAAGAAGCAAGAAAGTATTAAATGTTGACGGTGGCAGGTTGACAGATATATTCAATAACATTCATTGGCAGCGTGCAATGAGTTCACTACGACAGATACTTTCGACATCCGTGCGATGAACATCGCACCCTTTTTCTCAAACACTTGGTAGCTGAGTGTTTTCACTCTCTTGAACCTCCAAAGGACTCATAGAATTCCCGTGTCTGCACTAGGGTCAAGAGTAGACTAAAAAGCAGGATGTAAGATTCAAATTGCCTTTCCGCAGCTGTGGGCTGAACTCTGATTCCTGTGGCGGGCTCTTGTGTTAGAATGGGCTCTTGATAGTAATCCTAAAGAGGTACCCTTCCTGACTCACTCCGTCGTCTTGCTCTCCTAGGTCAATATCAGCTCGACTGAGAAAAAGGTCTTGCCCAATGACGAGACAACGCTGTTTTGAACTTTCCTCAGACGCGAGAGGGAGCACCAACGACGTAGTGAGAGTCCAACCTACTAGTGGTAATGTTGTAGTTCAGATAAGTGGCCTGTCGACATAGTGTATACTAGGCTGGTCGGACTCGACGTACCAGTCGTTGGAATGGGAGGTGGTTCGCACGAAACATTGAGGACGTGAAACCCGAAATACACAGCAAAATAAACAAGGTCGGAAGCCGTGACTGTGCATTGAATGGTAGGCATAAATCGTTTAGAGCCAGAACAATTTGCCCTAGCCTAGCTCCTTGAGGTTAACTTCTCGGCACAAGTGAAGATGCATGCACATATGAATTCTGAATTAAGGACTACTATGTATATTAGGGTCTGGGTTTATAAGTAACCTTTGAACCCTTCTACAAATTCCCCGGCCAAAATCTATCTCCATTTCGCTCCGCCCATCCCCCATCATGCGCAACCACAACCTCAACATCGATCACCCCACCCCCTTCTTCCCTAATATTGCTCTCCTTGAACAACCTCGCAGCTCTCGCCACCGTCTTCGCCGCACTCTCTGTATCAGCATGAACACTTCTCAATCCACCTTTCCCATCATCATACATTGCGATCCCCTTCTCTCCGCTCAATATACGCGGATCATGACAGCAGTCTCCACCAAGATATACCCACTTCTTCGGTGTTGTGCGAGCGAGGATATTGACGTGGCCAGTCAGGTGACCGGGCGCGTCGATAATATACAATGAACCATCGTCGAAGAAATCTATCACGGCAGGAAAATCTGCTAGTGGTGCCCAGGAATGACTAGTCTGTTGATGGTATGCTGTAGCTTCGTCTTTGGTCCGTACTGGTGGGAGTTCGCGTGTTCTATCTGCGGGTAGTTCATCCGCATTGAACAGTTCTGCGGGATAATGAGATCCACCGCCATTTGCGAGGAGATGCATAGTCCCGCTGCCTACAACAAAATTCGCTTTCGAAAAGTCGGTTGGAGTACCGACATGATCCCAGTGCACATGACTCAGTACCACGCTATCAATGTCCTCAGGTTCTAGGCCGCCTTTGCGTAGGCTGTCAGCTACATCGGGACTCACGGTCGTGGGCTGACGTTGGGCGATGTGGTTTTGTTGAGCTTGTCGGTAGCCGGTGATGTCGCGTTTTAGACCGAGATCAAAGACTAGCTTGTGGGTTTGGGGTGGGCTGGCGGTAGAGGGATGTTGAATGAGAAACGCTAGGGATGGAACGGTTGCGCGGCGACTGGGGTCGGCATCTGTGACGAAGAGTCTCTCGGGAAGGGTTAGGTAACCGGCATGTAGAGCTGATATTGTGACATAGGTTTGGTTTGGAGCAGGTGCAGGAAGAGTAACGACTAAGTCATCTGACGACATAATGAAACGTGTTGGGTTGGATGGCAGCGGTGAGGTGTATGAAATGGCACAGAGCGATACTCCACGTACACTGTTGACGATAATGTGCACATGTCGACGATAGAGAGTCTCGTTGCATGTTGGAGAAAGCCATCACCACCTGCCCCACCCTGTACCTGCATACCCCGCTGCGGGGTTATCTCGCTGGGTGGCCAGAGATTCTGGGCCCAAGGTTATCGCAAGGAGCTCCTGCTATTACTCCCAGACCGCCAAATTTGACGCATTATCTGTTCCTGTTGACTTTCCACTGGCCATGTCTTCACAAATACCGACATCCATGCAAGCGCAGCTCTTGGAAGCATACAAAGAACCATATAAACTTCGCACTGTCCCTGTGCCCATCCTTTCGGGACCACACGATATCCTGATCAAAGTTGAAGCCGCTTCATACTGTCATACCGACTATGTTCTCGCGCAAGGACAGATGCCGGGTCTGCCGAGCTCCTTTCCGCATGTCGGCTGCCATGAGTTTGCTGGGACAGTAGTGTCACACTCGGAAGCGCCAAGTTCGCAAGCCAGCGCCCTGGCCATTGGTGCAAGAATCGGAGCGCCAGGTCGGGCATTCCATGCCTGCGGGAGTTGCTTTGAATGTAGGAATGATCGACCATCAGATCCAGTGGCAGAGGACACGAAGGGATACTCGGTTTACTGCGTCGATTCAGGGAACAACGGCCTCAGTAAAGATGGAGGATTTGCGGAATACGCTGTCGTGGACGCTAGGCAGGTCGCTCCAATACCCGAAAGGTTGACGGCGGTGGAGACAGCACCCTTGATGTGTGCCGGGGTCACCATTTACGCGGCTCTGAAAAGATGCGGATTAGGAAAGGATTCCAGGATCGGGATTCTCGGGGCCGGTGGTGGGCTTGGGCATCTTGGTCTACAATTCGGCTCAAAAATGGGGTACAGAATCCTCGGCATTGAAGCAGCAGATGCTCCGCTCGCGCTGGCACAAGAGGTAATTCAGAGACTTGATCCAGCTCCCAGATTAGTAGATGCCAGAGTCAAACAAGCGAAGGACGTAGTCCAAGAAATCGGTGCTGAAGACAGAAAGGCAAACGCAGGTGAGATGGGGCTTGATGCCATAATTGTGCTACCCGAAAGTCAGGCAGCTTTCGACTACGGTATGAAGCTCCTCAAAACTCACGGGGTCTGCGTCCTGGTATCGTTCCCCGAAAAAGGCTTTCACATCTCGGCGCACGACGTTGTGTTTCGTGACATCAAGATTATCGGAAGTCTGGTGGGGAGCAACAAGATGCTCCGCGAGACGCTAAACTTCGCGGCCGAACACGATGTGAAAGCTTTGACCAAATCTTATCCGCTGGCTGGCTTGAACGATCTGGTCGATGAATATCACAAAGGCGGGGGAGGGAAGCTCGTGGTAGATATGAATCTAGACTATTAGATTGATGATACCACTCGTTTGTGGTTGTAAACAATGTCGTTGAGTAATCAATACAATGCCACCCTACACTTTAGAAAGAACAGGAGTGTGGGATTTTGGCGGTACGTGTGATTGACGATCATTCCGATTCGAGCATGTCAGCGTACAGATTGAGGGATACGCCGATGACATCGACAATCGCCCAAGTCTGCGTGCCCTTGAAAATTGTCGCCCACACACGCAATACACCTGCGCTCAGACGACTGGTAAATCTGGGAGAATCTGGCGGAACATCTGGAGGGACTGCGAACTCTGTCTCTTCCAACATACTGTTGACAATCGCGATGATCCTTTTCTCATCATCGGTGATTGGAGGTTCAGGCTCAGACACAGATAGAGCCTCCAGCCATTTGCTCATCAAATACGCACACTCCAGTGTACAAAGTGAATGTTGGATGGACCATATGAAAGACTGCGTTTTCGCTACCAGTCGGTAACCAATTTTGATTGGTATAGATAGTGCTTGTGCTGAATGAAGCACCGCTCGGGTGATCTTGGGGGAGCGCTTAATAGTTGGGCCTGCACGAAACGCATTTGCGATCAGTAGTGGATCGCGCGTCTCTAGTGCCCGTCCTGCAGTATCCACATAGAGTCGAATATATGCCAAGCGAAGGAGAGCAGTAGAGTTGAAGGCGACGGGACCATTGGGGCTCATTGGATCAAGCGAAGATTCGGGATTTCGACGCCAACCAAGCTGCCAATTTCTCAGGGCAACTTCGAGTGCGGCTATATCCTCTGAACTCAAGTCTCCAGTCCCGTCATATCGACACCGAGCAGTCTGACGCAAAAAGAATATTTGTTGTATCAGTGCGTGAATCAGAGCGTAATTGCCCGACGACGAATTATGTTCCGTCACATCTCTTCCATCTTTACTAAACAGCCGCTTCAATGCGTCCTGAAATTGTACTTCAGGCTTTCGCTTGAGTCTGGCTTCGTTCCATGATGCTTGAGTTGGTGCCTTGAACTCAGCTGCGCTGCATGGCAAAGTCAGGTTGACTTCAGATGTCATCATGAACGGAGGAATATTGTACACTATACAGTGCAAATTAGAGAATCCTAATGCGATTACGATTAGCGCTCTGTTGTTATATATGCGCTTGGTGCTGAATAATAACATACCGTACACAATGAATTTAGTCCGTTTGATCGACTCGCGCCGAATCCAATGGTTCCAGGATAGCTCATCCTTGAGAGGCTCGTTGTGCAAGCCATCGTCACGAATCAAGGTCGCCAATATGCTCTGAATAGCCAAGGCTTCTCGAAGAATCTCCTTGTGCTTTGCCCATGTACACAATGCCATAAGGAGAAGTAACGCTTGAGCGGTTTGCATGAGATCTTCGCCAACCGCAATAGTCTCACCATCGTTCGGCAAGCCCAATGGTCCTGAGACCGACCCAGATCGAAATGGGCTATACGCCTGAGACGCACAATCCAAGCCCAGATTGGACGCTTGCTCGGCATCGAATTCATTCTGAAGACGCACAAGTCGGGTATCTCTTTTCTTGATGCGATGAGTTGCAATCGCTTTACTAGCGTTGAATAGTTCGATGCCTTTCTCGCCTTCGAATGTATACTGTGCACCAACAGCGGCCAAGGCTAGAATGAGCTCGATAGAGCAGGAGTCGACCGACATTGTGGGGATATGGAGGAATGGCATATGCTCATGGAACCCATTAATATAGGCCGCAATATACCTGCACAGGGCCAACCTGCTAGGTAGTCTGAAGTCACTCGCTACGACGGTCGAGAATTCGCTTAGCATTTCGACGATCCTCTGTCTATCATCATGGGAAATATCTGCAAGCGATCGTTGTCGAGACCCTTCCTCGGACGTTAGGTCTTCTGGTTGCAACGACGGGAACCGCGAACCGAAGCGAGAGAGCGAATGGGGTTCTTCCATCTGATTTTGTCGCCAACCGGATGCAGCCGCTCCCACAAAATTTGTCTCCGCTAGGGTTTCTTGGCCGTAGGAAATAGAATCAGGCGAGAAGAAAGGCATAGGTTGCTCGGTATTGATTAACGACGTGAAGTGGTAAGAGTTAAATGGCTCGCTGTCAAGAAAGTATGTTAGACTATCGAGCGACTCCGAAAAGCTAGGTCCTTGGAACTGGAAGGGGATTTCAGCCGGCAGTGACGTTGTGAAGTCTTCCAAAGTCACCGCCACAGTTCCTGGCTGTGATGGCAATGGGGTTGGCAATTGTGCGCGTGATGATGCCCCATCAGCCATATTTCCGTGCAGTGCCTGATACTCAGCAGCCATGGAAAGTGCCGTCAACGAAAACTCGCTATTGTGTCCGAAGGTCATAGAAGCCAGTGATGTAGTGGGTTGCTGGTGCATCGACTGAACATCAGTAGATGTAGACGGCGACATCATACTTCGGATTTCCGGTACGGGACGTCCAGAGTCAATGCTCGCCCGCATACGCTTCTGCGGTCGGGTCTCTGCATCGTCAGACATTCCTTCGGTGCTAATGATCGGCTGTGCATCTTGTGAGTTGTCCTGCGCCTTGCGATGGGTCAATCGTTCATGTCGAACAAGCAGATCACTGCTAGGGTGAGCAACTAATTCAGAAACTGTTCCATAAAACCTACCTGCGTGTGAATGAGTAGTTACACTGTACGCAACTGAACGGCTTCTCACCGCTATCTGTGCGTTCGTTAACACCCATGGTGCAGGCACATCATGTCGTGTGACTTACGGATACGTTCATGCCTTTGCAGATGTTCGAGTCTCGCAAAGAGTCTCTGGCAGTGCGGGCATTTGAAACGTTTCTCTTTCTTCCCCGCTGGTGCTGACTTTTGGGAGACTGGCTCGCTATTAGCGTCTGGCTCCATGGCAGACTACAGGCTTCGACCAGAGGCCTTCATTGTGATTGGCTCATGAAGATAACAGGCTTGGGGATTGCAGGAAGGGTTCTTGGAGGTAGATTGGGGGTTCACACACAGTGTAATCTACGTCGGAGAATGGGCGCGAAAGTGTGGGGAAACTCAGGAGCCGCGGATGTGAGGCGGATCGTGTGCGGGGGTGCAGAACGGGAGGCGATGGAAGCCACCAGCCAATCGCCACCGTCGCATTAGGAGCGCCAAGATGAGGACATGATTGATTCAAAATATGTTGTGCACGGCAAGCAAAGCATGGTGGACGGATACAGTGTGATGAGAAACGATTTTTGATGAGATAGGGTGCTCGACATGATGATGAGGGTTGGGTCTTTCTGCTGACAAGCGACGGCGACGTTGGCATCACCTCGGGGGTCAGGTCGGCAGAAACGCGCCGTCACGTTACTGGTACTCATGGCCCGTGCTGACGATACGCGTCAACTTCCTCACCACTCTTTCCCATCCACAAATCAAACAGCATCAACAACTATG
Organism: Plenodomus tracheiphilus IPT5; assembly: GCA_010093695.1. NCBI lineage: Eukaryota > Fungi > Ascomycota > Dothideomycetes > Pleosporales > Leptosphaeriaceae > Plenodomus > Plenodomus tracheiphilus. The sequence continues at coordinate 102,981 of MU006337.1, forward strand.
CTCGCTCACTCCTTTGTCCAAGTTGTCGAGGCATCTCTCCCTTCTCCGCCATCTCGTTCAACACCTTCTCGGCTGTTTTCATTGCATCGACGCCGGCGGGGACGCCACAGTATGTGGTCGCGTGGATGATGGCTTCGCGTATCTCGAGCTCGGACAAGCCGTTGTTTCTGGCGCCTCTGACGTGAACTGCGAGCTCTGGAGCGCGGTTGAGGGCCATGAGCATGCCGATGTTGATGAGACTCCGTTGTTGCTTCGTGAGACCTGGCCGCGTCCATGCGTAACCCCAACACATCTCCGTCACCAGTTCCTGGCCGGCGCGCGAGAATTCTGTTGACCCATTCTCCAATGCTCGGTTCACGTACTCATCACCCACGACACTCCTTCTCACCTTCAGTCCCTCTTCAAAAAGACCTTTGTGGAGCTCATCGAATTTAGGATCTGTCGACATGGTGGGCGATCGGTGGGCGATCGGTGGAGGTAAGTAAAGTCGAAGGACAATCTTGATTTGTGAGGCGCTTGGTCTGATGCAAGGAAAATATCGAAGAAGTTAAGGGTTGGTTCTGACCCTTTCAAGCGTGTTCACTACAGTACAGCGAGGAAAAGTGGGGGCCGACCTCGGTCTTTCCCCAACGTACCCCAAGTCTCCAACACGACATCACTGTAATGGAGCCAAGCCACAGCATAGAGATTCATTGTAACCGAAATCACGTACGCTGGCCACTCAAATTCATCGAGGGTTGTTATTCTGGTAAGCCTAAGGTTCTTGTACATCTGATTGCCAATCTTCTCGCCCTCCGAGGTAACGATACACAACGCGAGAATCCAAGTCTCGACATCGAGGATCTTTTGCGGCGCTGTCATAGGTCTCCAACCCGACTTGCCCCAGAACATTACGGGCTCCCACCCGTTGAGCCATGTCAACGGCTAGACCAAAATCTTTGCGCATCAATTGTACCTTAAAACCCTGCTTCCATCCACCCGACGATGGTGCGTCAGGGTACACGTGCGGTACTGGACAGAATTTGTCACATATGGCGTTCTGAGCAGTGCCTGCAGCATACACTTTGGCAAGCGTCCGTGGGTCCAAACCAGAGCGCATCCCCATATCGAAAGCCTCCGAGCACGCTATTGCGATGATACCTGACAAATAATTGTTGGACAATTTTGCAGCCAACCCGAGCGACGGACCACCGCAAGGTATTATCTGACATCCCATCAAACTCATTAGATGTGTGAGACGTGCGGCGTTCGGGTCCGATTCTGCACACCCAAGGAAGAATGCGATGGTGCCTTTGATTGCACCCACTACGCCACCACTAACAGGAGAGTCGTAGAAGGACGCCGAGGGAAAGTTTTTGGTAATGTGGTCCTTCACTGCTAGACTTGTTGCTGTGTCTATGGTCGAGCAGTCGATGAGGAGCTTGTTTGAGATATCCGCGCAGCACACACCGTTCGAGGGGTCGAGATACACTGCGCGAACGTGGGCACCTTCAGGCACCATTGTCATGATTGTATCCTGCATCTTGTTAGTACTGAGCATATCAGCGCCTCTCTTGACTTACTACTTGCTCAGCGACTTCTCTTGCGCTTTTTGCTTTCAGCACTCGCCCTGGGAACTCGTCGCAAACTTCGTCCACCACCTGCTCGGCTACATCGTATACCCAGATTCGCGAATCCGGGGGCAGTTTCTTGGCCAGATGGGATAGCATTGGTCTTCCCATGGCCCCAAGACCAATGAATCCTAACCGCTCAAAGCTTTGTTTGTCCGTCATCGTGAGCTGCACTATTGAATAATAGTTGCGTAGGAGGTCTACAGAAACCGTCCGAGGTGAGCTGCTCAACGTATGAAAACAAGGAGACGCTCGGCAAACAGCATGTATTGCACCGACAGGTGTGATTTGGAGACCTTCAAGGTATTATACAAGACTGTTTCGCGTTGGTCTAAACACGAATGACAAGCCACGGCCAGCGAGGTGGGGTTCACCCTTCCCCAACACACTAAATATCCACTAAACTTGATCTGACCCCATTTGGCCGCGCGCAAAGCCCGATCTTAATTTGATCGAAGAAGCAGCTGCATCAGAGGTGCATTTGGGGCATTCAACTGTCTCACAAGTGTTGTCTTGTGCAGTTTGCTGTTGTTGGTCTACGCGCAAGTGCCTTATTCACAAGTCTTTTGAGCCTCGTAAAATTCGCGGCTTAGCCTTGGGAGGAAATTGTAAGAGTCATGGTCTTGTACGATTCGACCGTTCAGTCCTCAGACACCTCTGCTCCTTCGGAAGGCAAAGCTTCGGTATGCGTTCATGCCCTTTCTGGTGGACACTTCTCGCTACCAGAATACCAATTTGTACACCCAGTAGCACGAGATGCCCGTCGAACTGTCCCGTCGCTCGCCTTCCTCATCCAGCATTATAACCCAACATCAGACAAAGAAACTAGGATCGTTTTTGATTTGGGTTTACGGAGAGATGTGAAGAGATATGCGGTGCCCATACAAAATCACATTGAGACAAGGCAGCCAATGACCACCGACCCAGACGTAACGAAGAGTCTTGCCAGAGGTGGACTGCTACCAGCGGACATTGACTACGTGATTTACTCGCATGTGAGAGACGTCCAATGTTCCGTACCAAGCGTGGGCTGATTTGAGATAGGTTCATTGGGATCACGTTGGCGAACCGCGCGACTTCCCCACGTCCATCTTTGTCGTTGGTCATGGCGCGAATGACCTACTCAATGGCACATCCTCGACGCTTCGTGGTGGTCATTCCTTCTTCGAACACGATCTACTACCAGAAGGGCGAACCATAGAGCTCCGCGATCCGTTTGCGGATGAGCTACCGAAGCTCGACTCAGGTGTATCGTCATACGAAGCGAACTTTAGTGGTCCATGGAGATCGCATGGGGACTTGCCACATGTATTGGACATTTTCAACGATGGATCACTACTGATCGTAAATGCGCCCGGTCACCTACCAGGGCATATCAACCTTTTGGCACGAACACCGGACGGGCAGCAAATCTATATGGCGGGAGACGCCTGTCACGATCGACGACTGCTGACCGGTGAGAAGACTATCGGAGAATGGAGCGACGCTGAAGGTCATGTTTGTTGTATCCACGCAGACCGGAGGCAAGCGGAACAGACAATTGAAAGGATCAAAAGACTTGAAACGCAGGGTGTTGAGATCATATTCGCACACGACGTTGAGTGGGAAAGCGTTCCAGCGAACAGATCAAGGTTCTTTGGCGCAAAAGAAGCCTGAAAGCTGGGGGCGGTTCTCCTGAGCTAATTAACCAAGACAGCAGTTGGATTTGCAATAACTTTTTCGCACAGCTGCAGCAACACTGCATGTTGTCCTGCAGACGCATATCTATTTTCCAAGCATCCAAGACTCCCAGTACCCAGAAACACGAGACAGGATATCGATATCGGGATCAGCATAATCATTTGCCACCATTGTCGTCCTGTCGCTTGACCCCGCAGTGCCCTCTTTCCCCGCATCTCGTGTTGGAGAAGGTGGGGCCTCACCCCAAGGGCCTCCACGTCATCTGTAGCCGAACAGCTCAGACTCCATAGCAATGCTCGAGCTCTACTGGTGGGGTCTGCACGTTTGTGAACTGTATTCTAGCTCGATCTAGCTAAACATGAATTGAACGGTATTGACCGTCTTAGCGAGACAGATGTCCTGATCCCAAGTCTGGAATATCATCACCGTTAACAAGGCTAAAGCAAACATTGAGTCATCACACTATACAGACGACCGATATGTCTTTGACAAATGAACAAGAACGACTAAAAGACCGCTTTCATGCGGAGCTCGGCCCCGAAGCCTTCGATGAACAATGGGCTCGAATGCTACAACATGCCCCAGACATGTTCGCATCAAGCCTGCGTCTAACCGCTGTTCCCAAAAAGAAGTCACACTTATCTCCCAAGATTCAGAGTTTAGTTTCCTTAGCCGTGAGCGCCGCATCAACACATCTACACCTTCCAAACATCCGCCGATACATACGTGAAGCATTGCGAAATGGCGCAACGAAAGCGGAAATAATCGAGACGCTATCTCTAACCGCCACGTTGGGCATTCACGCCTGTACAACCGGAATGCCAATCTTATTCGAAGTTCTCGAGGAACAGGGTAAAGCCATGCCAAAGGGGATGGAAGGCATGAGCAAAGAGCAATGGGCTATACGCGAAGATTTTGAGAAGAAGAGGGGGTATTGGAATACGTTGTGGGAGGAGTTTCTGAGGATTAGTCCTGATTTCTTCGATGCGTATACGGAGTTTAGTTCGGTGCCGTGGGTTAATGAGGGTGGGAAGGGGGTTTTAGAACCGAAGGTTTGTTATGACCTTATGAATTGATATGGAAGTCGGAGCTTACTATGATTGTAGGTCAAGGAATTGATGTACTGCGCCTTTGATACAGCTGCGACGCATATGTATCAACCGGGGCTGAAACTGCACATGCGCAATGTGTTGAACTACGGTGGTACTGCAGAAGAAATCATGGAAGTAATGGAGCTCGCGACTTTACTCAGTATAAGTACAATAGACGTCGGGCTGGAGGTGTTGGAGAAGGAGTTAGAAGCTCAATAAGCTCAAATACCATGTTCATACATATGAAGGTCCCATACATGATCTATTCCCGCTCACTCTCATTCAACCACTTATACACAACCCTCGCGTCCTTGCCCTTGTACCTATCGTCCGCCATCGCCTCCCCAAATGCCTCCAGCGTCGGTTTATCCAGCACAGTCTTCGCCCCTACCATCTCCGCCAATTGACTTCCCATTCCCAATACCTTCGCACAAAGCTCAATTCGGAATCCTCCTTCGTAGTCCCTTGAACTCGGGACATTGGCCTGTATACCCGGTACCGGATTACTTTTACTTGTAACCCAGCACTGTCCTCCACTCACATTTATCACATCAGTCAATAGCGCCACATCGAGGCCCATCTTCGTCCCGATGTTGAGCGCCTCCGAGGCAGCAAGCGAGGTTATAGCGGAGAGGTAATTGTTGATTACTTTAAACGCGGTGCCGGAACCAATGTCGCCGCAAAGGAAAATCGCCGAGGGTTTACCCATATGTGAGAGTAGGGATTTAACAGTCGGCCAGAGCTCTTTATTATTCATGCCTGCCATGAATGCTAATGTGCCGTCTTGTGCTCCCATGGGTCCGCCGGAAACCGGCGCATCGACGAACGTCAATAGCGAGGATGCAGGTGAAGACGATACAGCGCTGGATACGGAAAGGATAGTCGATGTTTCGATTGTACCACACTCCATTATGATTTTGCTGTTTGGCTTTTGTGCCAATATGCTTTCTGCACCAGCGAGAACGCCGGTTTGTGGATCGAGATATACTTTCTCGACTACTTTGGCGTCGGGGAGCATGGTGATGACGGTGACTGCTCGTTGGACGGCCTCGAATCCGTTTTTGACGATTTTGACGGGACCTTTGCTTTGAGCGTCGGTTTGGAAGCGAGAAAGTGCTTCGATGGAAACGTCACAGATCAAGAGGGTGTGGGAGGAGTCGAGACCTTTTCGGAGGTTTAGAGCCATGGGATAGCCCATCACACCAAGGCCTTCCTCTGGTTAGCATGATAGAGTATTTCAGATGGAAACGGTGGTTACCAATAAAGGCGACAGTCTTCTCTGGTAGCTCCGGCGACGACATGATTGTGTTCGTGCTGCTGCTGATTCCTATCTCCAGAAACGCGAACAAAATACGACTCCAAATATCAATCGATCTCGACTTACACACTACGGCTATACCTGGCAGTGTGTGTATATAATTATGTGAATATCAGCTCGGTGATATGACGCTAACTTCGCGCTTCTTTGCAAAGGGTCCAACGCGTACGATGTTCTCTCCGACCTCCAACCTCTCTCTTTCTGTGTTCCTTCCCCGCACTGGAGTACCCCTGCCTCCACATCCACACCCTCGACAATAAGAGGTCTCCCCACACTGGTCGCCTTATAGCCATTGACGCCATCACACCTTATTCCAGCCTATCGCAAGGAGGCAGTAGGTGACAGTCCAAATACTATGCACGCACAGTGGACTTCAGACGTCGTGTCGCTCATGCCTGGCACAATGTGTTGGCTGCCTGATGCATCGTAAGCGAGGCTGGCCAGCTTTCTGGCTTACGATGACGGTCACGTTGGAGTAAGACTATAGGAAGTGATTCGCGCCGTCTATGATGAGAGTCTACTGTCAGCTTCGAGTTCAAACCCGCGGGTTGTATATGTCTCATCTCAACCGTCTCCTATGAGCAGTACAAAGTCGCCACCATGTCAGCAATCAATGATACCAAGAACGCGAGCCCGCGCACAGACAGCATTGAGAAGTCAGCGAATACACAACGCGAATTTGTGTCAGATGACCAAATTCTACCAGCTTTCGAGTTACAAAAGAAGGAAGATGCGCTGAGACGAAAGCTCGATTGTTATGTCGCTCCTGTCATGATGATCCTTATGTTGATTAGCTATCTGGACAGAGGAAATATCGGCTTTGCAGCTACTCAGGGAATGACGGCGGACATTGGGCTGAAAGGCAGCGAGCTCAATGTGAACGAACATCCCATCTGAGATGGATTGCAGGCTAACGCTTCTCAGACGGCGGTCTCAGTGTTCTACATCTTCTACATCCTTGCTGAAGTAAGCCGATTTGCCTTTACGTCAAGAAATACTGATTGAGGTTCTAGTTTCCGACTTCGTTACTTGTAAAACGCTTACAGTTCAATCGGGTTATCCCAACGATCACGTTTTGCTGGGGTGTAGTATGTCTTTGCACAGGCTTCGTACAGAACTTCGGCGGCCTCGTCACGACACGTATTTTCCTAGGCTTCTTCGAAGGCTGTCTCTTTCCTTCCATGACTCTCTTCTTGTGCAATTGGTACACACGGGAAGAGCTGGGTATTCGAATTGCGTATCTCTTCATTGCATCGGCGCTTTCGGGAGCTTTTGGAGGGCTGATCGCATTCGGTATCTTGTATATGGATGGTGTTAGGGATTGGCCGGGTTGGCGCTGGTAAGTGATACTTCCACTACTGCTCCTGGAGAATGACTGATTCCACAAGGCTCTATGTTCTCGAAGGCATTATCACAATCCTATGGGCAGCATGCTGCGTCTTTTTAGTCCCAAAAAGCTTTGAGACTGCGTACTTTCTCGACGAAGAAGAGAAGCAGCTGATGGGACAGCGAGCAGCGCGCACCCAAGCCTACTCTGACTCCGAGGGATCCGGCCACTACGGCAAATCAGATATCAAGGAGGCTGCCAAAGACTTCAAAAGCTGGCTCCACGGCTGCATCCAGATTTGTGTTGTGACCAACCTTTACTCGTTTGGCACCTTTTTGCCAATCATCATCAGGAATGGGTTCCACTATACCGTGAAAGAGGTATGCTCATCGAAACACCCTTTAATATTCTCATATCTCTAATCTATTGCAGGCACAGTATCTTGTTATCCCTGTAAACTTATGGGGCGCGGTCGTATATGCTGTTGGTGCTTATCTCTCGGATCGCTATCAGAGTCGATTCTTGCCGCTCATCCTCATGGCACCATTTGGCGTCATCGGGTACGCAATACTGCTGTCTCCTGTCAGCCCTGGCATCCAGTACTTTGCCACCTATCTGATTGCAACGGCGTGCTTTCTCTGTACCGGTGGCAACATCACCTGGCTGTCGGCCAACTGTGCACCTGACGGCAAACGAGCTGCGTCGTTGGGTATCCTGTTGACTTTGACAAACATCGGGGGTGTAGTCTCTGGCCAGATCTACCAGAGTAATGCGGCACCAAAATACACTTTGGGACACGCCTGGAGTCTAGGCTGTCTTGCTGTCGCGTGGTGCGCGTGGTGGGTCGTCAGGAGCCTGTACCAAAGCAGGGAGAAGAGTAAGGATATGAAGCTCGCGGAGGGCTATGTCATGCCAGGCGGCAGAATATATACAGATCGCGAGCCAGACTTTAGGTACCAGATCTAAATTCGCATTGCGTGTGCTCACACAGCATCGTTCACGTCTGACACTGGGGTCTTCCGCGCAGTTGTCCACAGCTTAAAAATGCACAAGTGCTGGGTACATGAGCCTCGAGAAACTACCAAGGCGCCGATCCCGATGAAACCAACGTGTTTTTAGCTCATCGATAAGCTCTCTCCAGCATATGCTGGTGTTCAGGGCGGAAGCTTGGACGCCGGACAAAGAAAGGCCGGGATGTGCATAGCACTACCCCGCATAAGCTGAGTACTCGAGGACATGGCGCGTTGGTAGAACACCGCGTTTACATCAACAGCATGCTACCTGTGGATTTATGACTCGGGTTGTCGGCTAGACGGAAAGCATTGAGGTAAACACGGCACCTTCCGCTAATTGAAGCGCAGTCAAGTATGGTAACTACCTATGGTATGGTAGCTACTGAGCGCATGAAACACGCTGCCATGAGGTGTAATGGCCCTTCTACGGCTCATCAAATCAAGCATTGAAGCTCCATTTGAAAGTGAATCGCAAGGTGGATCGAAGACAGTCCTACCACTGTTGCTGCCAATTTTTTTTTGACGATTACAAGTTCCATATGATCATCTGTTTTGATTCCTGAACCTGCTTGAACATTCTCCCGGAATGCCTTGGTTTATAGCCAATAACTGATTTTCGCAGATGCTTGGATTCGAAAGTACTAAGTTTTGGTGGATTTTCTGCAGTAACGGCATTACTCAGACTGAATTGAACACCGGGCATTCAACTCCGGCCTGCACACCTGTTGCAGCCTTTGCTAGCGAACGACCATGCTCTTCGGTCACGTTACTACCCCATGGGGCATGACCCCAGGATTCCCATAAACATAAAGCTGGAACCAAGCCGATGCTTGGAAAACCAGATCCAGGGGCTGACTTCCTACACAGTACTCTCAATTCAAGCTCCAGTCAGATACCACGAACACCAATCATCTCCTTCGTCACAACATCCTTCATCATGGGGGTTTTCACAAAGCAGTCCAAAACTCCAGAGAAGTCTAGTGATTTCAAGCACACGTCTGATACTAAAGATCCACCGGGCGTTCACTTGGAGAAGACCATCACCAGCGATCAAAATGTCGAGGCTGGTGACTACTCGGGAGCTGTGGCGAAGACAGACCCCATGGAGATTAAGTTGGTGCGAAAGCTAGACATTCGCATCATGTCTATTCTTTGGGCTATGTACTTTCTGTGAGTACCTTATTGTCTGCGAAGCCGACGACCCATCATTAATACAAGAATGGTAGGAACTATCTCGATCGCAATGCTATTGCGCAAGCTCGACTAAACAATCTCGAGGATGATCTTGGACTTGTCGGCTCACAGTACAATACGTGTATCAGCATCCTCTTCGTCGGGTAGGCTTCACTAGGTTTTCAGACTCCGCGCCCAGTCGACTGACATTTCTATTCAGTTATCTCTTACTACAGGTGCCCAGCAACCTCTTGATAAGCTCCCAGAAAGTCCGTCCTTCTATCTACATGTGTATGTGTATGATGGCTTGGGCTGTAGTCTCAGCCTGCACAGCTCTCACCAAGAACTACACCGATTTAGTTCTCGTGCGGTTCTTCCTCGGTGTGGCAGAAGCGCCATATTACCCCGGGGCTCTATACTTATTGTCACTCTTTTACACCCGAAAAGAGATCGCGACGCGAATCAGTATCTTGTACTCTGGAAACATCTTCGCTACCGCCTTCTCAGGTCTCATTGCAGAAGCTGTATTCGCGACTCTCGATACGAAACACGGGCTTGCAGGGTGGAAGTGGCTGTTCATAATTGAGGGGGCTGTCACATTGGGAATCGCGACCATTGGCCTGAAAATGCTCCCCGACTATCCGTTAACAACCAAATGGTTGACTCCTTCAGAGCGACAAATGGCTCACTACCGAATCGTCCGCGACACCGTCGGCCTTGAGCCATCGAAGGGCGCACGTGCCGGGTTCAAGCAAGCAATTCGCGATCCTCGTCTTTACCTCCTCTGCTTGATGCAAAATATGCATCTTTCTGCTTGCAGTTTTAACAACTTTTTCCCCACTGTCGTTGGCAGTCTGGGTTTCAATCGCACTATTACTCTGGTTTTGACGTGCCCGCCTTACCTTGTCTCTGGCCTCTTCGGTATCGTAATCGGATGGACCTCTGGAAAGACAAACGAAAGGACCTGGCATATTACCATTTGCATGGGAGCCGCACTTCTCGGCTTCGTTATTTCCTGCGCGACTATGAATGTGGCGGCTCGATACGTCTCTTGTTTCCTGTTCGCATCCGGTGCATACGCAGTCAACTCCGTGATCCTAGGATGGGTGTCAGCGACGTTGGGTCAGACAACGGAGAAGAAGGCTGTGTCACTCTCAATCGTCAATGTGGTTGCAAATGCCAGTTACATCTACACGGCGTATTTGTATCCCAAGAGCAATGGGCCAAAGTATTTAACTGCGATGGCAAGCAATGCGGCGTTCGCTTTCGTCACGATTGCATGCGCGTGGGTGTTGAGGGTTTGGCTGCAGACGACGAACAAGAACCTCGCAAGAAAAAGGCCTGAGGAGAATGTTCGCTATGCTTACTAAGTAGTCCACACTGAAAACATTTGTCAGGAGGGCAGTCCTCCGTAAAAATGGTTCACAGTTCATAGCTAGGAAGTCTGACCAATTAACGAAGGATGAAATTTTGATGTCAACAAATGATATTGCTCTAAAAAAACATGATTTTGCTCTTTGCAGCATTCATGCTAACTCTTTTCTTCTCGCTATCGGATGACTTATCAGGATCAATAGGCATGACTAGGTATCGTTAGAACCCACTCGGTGATTTTCTTCTTCTACACAATCACCTTTTCCTTGTCATTGGGTTGAGACAGGGGTTTTGCATACTTTTATTTGACCATGTCTTCAAGCTTAATTCAGCATATTAGTGTTAAGGTACTGCTAGTACACGTGCTTTGTTCTACCCCGAACGGACAAAATCATAGTAGGTTGTTGGGTACCACCTCGTTATCAATAGATATTGTTGTTTGAGCACCACCGCTTGAGTCGCAATGGTCAGTCTACAGAGTAACAGACATTGAAGAGGGCGTGTTATTTCTACGTTATAGCCACAGATCGTGCCTCCACTCTATTATAAAGCACAACAATACCCGCCTATACACGTCTAGTCAATCGATCAGTAGGAGTTGGAGATTATGTCAACAGTTGTTCAGTAACGCGAGTCAAACGGAGTAAGCGGGCAATCGCTCCTATCGCCCATGTCTAATTATTTGGGCTCAGCCATACCTAAGTTATGCTTTGAACATCATAATGAAAAATCTGATTACAGTTCGGAACCCCATACCCATACACATTTCTTACTCTGACATAACCTCTACAGAGTCACACATACGCAAAATGTCAAACCCCATGCACCTGTTCCAGAACGAAGCCCACCGTGCGAAGTCTCCCCTATCTTTTGAGCATTTTTTCATCACTAGCGGACCATCCTCTGTTCCGTAAACAGAGCAGTGATATATATCTTCGTTCTCTGCCTTCCGTTTCATATCGTAGAGCCAATTTTTGTCGACCACAAAATTGACTGCGCGCCGCTCTCCCTCCAGATGGATAAACAAGCTCTTCACATGTGTCGCGACGAAATTGCGCCATTTTCCCGGGTGGTTCTTATCAACATATACATTATCGAACAGCTTCTTCAGCATCTTGGTGAACACACCAAGCTCTTCGACATATGCACAATGTCTGAATGGCCCCACTGCAGTCGATTCCATTTGCGGATACCAAAAGCAAAAATTCATCTTCTTCTCCGTAGCATTGGCTTCGAGGTAGGTACGCAACATGGGCAACAGATCAACAGTATTCCCATGAGAAACCGTGGAAATGCTGAAATTTCCATAAGCTTTTGTTGCGTCGCCGTCAACACCGCCGCGGAGCACCCATTCTTCGCAGATCTGGGACATGTGGAGGAGTTTGACACGGAATTCAATGTGCATTGACAGGAAGCTTTTGAACTCCGTGCGGAGTTGTTGGCAGGTTTGTAAAGTGGGGAATAGTTCGGAACGCGCGTATCGCATGGTGAGCAAGGAGCCTGAGAGGTTGGGGTTTCGCGCTGGTCGAGCGTATGGGATGATGAAACTGAAGATGTGGTTCCGGAGTTCTGAAGTCGTTAGACATGTTGCGACGTACTCAAAAGTGAGAGATTGGTGAAGCGAGACTTACCACCCGGAAGGTGGAGCAGTCGAGACGACTGTACTTTCGCTACCGTGGATCCATCTTCTTCACTCAAACTTGACGTCTTAACAGGATGAGCGCTCATCACTGCGATGCTTCTAGTGTTGATCTTGCTTGTGTGGAAAGAGTAATGAGATAGTACCGGTGGAGAAGGTTGCTTTTCAGCCCGGCAGGGACGTCAGTGTATATACCTAAAGATAAACGCTTCAGAGTAGGTGAATGGTGCGCAACAAGATCCACGGTCTCTCGCTAAACTAGCCTTTCCATTATGGAGTGAATGCCCAACGGAAGGCATACGCGATCGAACATCCCCATTTTTGTGTTCTATACGAGCGTTCCATGCAGGTGTTTGTCGTGACCGTCGTCGTGAGCTAGAGGAGACTGAACTGTAGCATGTCAGTACCTAATCTTACAGGCGCCATATCCACAGTTTCTTCCAATCTCCTTTACCCAGGTCAGATGAAGCAGGAGTACCGCTATTATACCAGTAGATCTCTGGATATCCCCGGAAGCAGATGAATGCGTGACTTCCGCCACCCTTGCTATTAACTCCAAGACCTCCAAAACGGGACGCAATATGTGACGCACCCTTCATCCACAACAGGTCGCTCACAGCGTGCTCATCCATATACATGACAACAATTGTGTTTGCCACAAAACCTCACGCTACTTTCACAACTGCCAGGAAGCGAACTCTTGACCTATCAATCAGAAGATGCGTTAACATCATCAACGACCATCATCGGCCTTTACGCTTCCCTTACCTTGCGCATGCGACCTCAAAAGTGACAAATATTAATATCCCTTGCAGTCGTCTAGTGTCTGCCATCGGTGAAGGGCCAAGGTCGTGTGTTATGGTAGAAGTCAACTCAACATTCTCAAGTCAACGTTTAACCATCACGTAGCATATAGACACTGCTTGATCATACTCATACTGCATTGAAAGTGCTCAAATGCTCGCCGAGGCGGCTGGCTAACTACCCGCACTACCCTTGCGAGTCCAAAAGCAACCTAGATGAAAGGAGACCAAAAGAACTGAAGGTAAGGAATCATAGACATACAACGTAGCTCAAAGCCAAAGGCAAAGACAAAAATTGGTATAAAGCGTCCACCCAACCCAAAAACGCCGCCGTTCAATGAAGAAAATCCCATCTGTCGCGAAACAAATCTCTCCGCGTGAAAACCCAAAATCTGCAAGTCCAATCACTTGAACGTCTTCTTTAACCCACCAAGTAGACCCTTGAGCCCACTAGGCTCATCCTTCTTTTTTCGACTCGTACCCCCACTTCTTCTTTCAGTCTCACCTCGTCGTGGACGTGGACGCTCGTCGCCGCGGTCCGTAGTGCGCGGCCGATCTGACTCAACGCGTCGACCTACGGGTCTCTCTTTCTCGTTGACGGAGATACGTCGAGTCTTTGGTCGCTCATCCAGTCCTGTGTCGCGTCTTGAGCGGCGGCGCTCGCGGTGTTCGTTTGAAGAGGCTGATGGAACACCAATGACTGCTGCGGCATCTTCGATGAAAGGTGATTCGTCTTGGAACACTGGCTCTGGCTCCAACTCCGGTTCAGGCTCCGGCTCGAAAGGCTCCGGAGGTGGAGGCATCTCCTCGACCTGTGATGCGAAGGATACACCGACGTCCCGAGCACCGGAAATCTCATTCTCTCGTGGTCGTGTCGAGCGACGCAGCTCTTTGCGTCGATAATACTCCTCTTCCTCCTCTGCAGATTGGAAGACACGACGTGGACGCTGCGTGTTTGACTCACGTCTACTCCGATGCGGGCGCTCTCCACGATGGCGACCATCACTCGACGAGTGGTGACTGCTGGTGGGTCGCTCTTGCTCTTTTTGAGGTGTTCGAGTCGCCGTCTTGGGGCGTTCAGTAGGCTCTACACGTGTCCGAGCAATAGGCTTCGAAGATCTTGGAGGTGTGACAACTTCAGCCTTGGACCTGCCGAAGATACCACCAAACAGGCTGCCACGCTTCACCACTGGTGGAGGCTCACGGGTACTAAGTCTTCGACGAGGTGCGCTACGAGGTGTTTCTTCAAGGACAGGCGGTGGAGTCATAGGCCGAGCCTCCTCGACCTCATCATCGATCTCTGCTGCCCTACGCGCGACGTCACGCGGCAGGTCACGCGGTACTTCGACTGGCTCTGTAAGGTGGGCAGATTCCAGCGTTGCACTTCTCTCTCGCCCACCTCTCCTCTGTCGTCTCAGCCTCTTGGCTTCGAGAGCCTCTAGCTCAAGCTTCTCGATCCGTTCGAGCTCTAAGCGTCTGGCTTCCTTTTCTGCTTCGTGCTTTGCGCGCCTCTTTTCATGTCTGATGCGTCTCTCCTCCTCTTCCCTGGCCATTTTCCTCTCTTCGTGCGCTCTTCGGCGCTCCTGTTCCGCCCGAATTAGATCCTCCTCAGCTTGCTTGGCTGCACGCCGACGTTCCCGACGTGCTTGTCGCTGTGCTTCCTCTTCGGCCTCGATTCGGGCAGCTTCTTCTGCTGCGAGACGTTGCTTTTCCGCTTTTCGTGCCTCATGTCGGCGTCGCCTGTCCGCCTCGATCTCTACTTCGTCTGGCATCTGGCGCTTGCTGTACTTTTCGTCGCCTCGGCCTTCACGATGGCGACTGGAGCGGTACTCGGGGTAGGCTCGTTCTTTGTCGCTATGGCTATGCGTTTTCTCTGCCTCACGGACCCGTTCTTTGCCCCGCGTAGTATCTCTCTCTGTAATACTATCGCGGCGCTTTGCCTTGGGACTTCCATTAAGTTTTCCAGTCGCGATCCCGAGGAGGGTTGGTCGCTCTTTGGTGCTTGCCTCGCTTTCACGTCTCCGGTTCGAGCTATGTTTGCTATCACGCTGAGTATGCGAATGTCGACGTCGTTGCTTCTCTCGGCTAGGTGGTTCTAGCTCGGGCCCGTCGACAAGAGCGAGATCGCGTTCTTCAACTGCATTGTCAGCCACCGGAAGTGGAGCCGGTGGCCCAGGCACCTCCGCCTCACTAATCTCTCTTTCACGAGTAGGTTCATCCGCAACAGCTTGTTCTAATACGGGGGTGGGCTCCGGAATTTCGTCTTGTTTCGTCGCTTCTTGTTCAGGTACATCTTCTCTAGCGACAGGCTCTGGTGTAGGAGCAATACTTTCCGGCTCGACCTCCGGTAAGGCGAGCGTTGCCTCTTGCTCTTCTACTACATCAGCTTTGAGTGCCGTTGCGACTTCGAATTCTGGTTCGGCCTCAACATCTGGTACAGCCTCGACTTCTGGTACGGCCTCGACTTCCGGTACGGCCTCGACTTCCGGTACGGCCTCGACTTCCGGTACGGCCTCGATCGCAGGTACTTCCTCAGGCTCCGTGCTTATTTCGGGTTCCGCGGCAGCTTCAGGTACTGTCTCTGCCTCAACCTCAACCTCAATTACAGGCTCTGCTATCGGCTCAGGCTCTTGTGGTGCCTCGGGTACTGGCGCCTCCGCACTCTCTGGTGCAGGTTCTGGTTCTTCTGGAACTGCTTCTTCCGGGACTTCTTCGTGGACGGCAGCCTCCTCAGGAACCTCAACCTCCGCCACTACGTCCTTAACTAGTGCTTCTGGTTCTTCGATGTCGAGAACCTCTTCTTCTGGTGGGACATCAGTGTCGGCTGGCTCTGGAACTGCGAGAAATGGATCCGCAGACCCCTCTGGTACATCCTCTGCATTGGGCTCCAGTTCAGTCGATACATCTGGAGCTGGCGCGTCGGCTTTTGGTGGCTCCTCTGCTTCCTGTGGCTCTACTGGAGTGATGTCTGGAGTTGCGTTCTCTAAAGCTGAAGCGGGGTCTACTTCCGGCTCTACACTCTTTCCTTCTTCCTCAGCCTGGGCATCGTTGTCGACAGGGACATCGTCGGGAGCAGTAGCTGCTTGTTCAGGCAACGCGTCTGCCTCCTCAGCTCGCGGTGTTGGCGAGTCCGTTGGTTCACTTGCTCCTGCAGCTATGTGCGGTGAGGCCTCAACACCTCCATCGTTCGGGGCTGCATCGTCAGTCGCGGGCTGTACTTCCTCTTGTGGGGCTTCGTCAGCGGCTATTTCAATAGCAGCAGCATCCTCTGAGACGCCGTCTTTTGATCCATCCTCCACTGCCAACTCAGGCTCCGGTTGCGCTGCTTCAGGTGTCAATTCCTCGACGGGGCTCTCGTCTTGGGTCACACCAGTTTGTGGCTCGGGAGCAGCCTCCTCTGTCGCCACGACCTCCCCAGGTAGTGTGGGAGGGTCCGGTTCACAAACATCAACGGGAGATACTGAATCATCTAGTGATGGGTCTTCGCCTTCAGCAGGCGAAGGATCAGGAACGGGGGACGATTCGGGTTGAACCACGGCATCTTCAGTGGTGGTAGCTTTTTCGGTCGCAGCTGGTGCAGAGACAGGCTCACTTTCCACGTTTGGCGTACTCTGCGCCTCGGTCTTCTCAGGTTGAGCAGCCCCCTCCCCAGCTGGAGTTTCAGCGTCGATTTCCGGCTGCGTCTCAACCGTGCCCTCGGGTACAGACTCACTCCCTTGCGTCTCTGAGTCAACCGAGGATTCTTCGCCTGTGGAAAGAACGGAAATTTCGCTCTGGCCAGACGCGTCGTCGTCTTGGTCCTGGTCCGGTGCTTCTTCAGGTGTGATCACATCCGCAGCCGCGGCCTCCTCTTCTTGTACAGGCGCAGTAGCAGAAACATCATCGGCTGCTTCACCAATGGTTACGTCCTCATCATCTTCGACCACTTGCTCTGCAGTACTAACGACTGTTTCATCCAAATGCTCGGCTTCAGGGTTTTCCTCCGCATCCGGCTTTGAACTGGCATCGCCGAGAGCAACGTCGGCAGTTTGCTCACTTGCTGTCGCAGCTTCATCTGACGGCGCTGTCTCATCCTGTGCGATGTCCGGTAGTTGTGAAGATTCTACAATCGTCACAGGCTTGTGACTTTGCTGAATGTCGTCAGGCTTAACTTCCTCCGGGTTCGTCGATACTGTACTGATGTCATCATCAGAGTTCACAATAGACGACGATGAATCGGATCCGGAGGCTTCAGGATCCGCCTCGTCCTTCGGCTCTGCAGTCGCACTGGCCGCCTCATCTGCAGCATCGGCTCCGGTATCGAGATTGACGGCAACATCCTGCACATCCGTAGCAACCTCCTCAGGCGCTGCGCCCTCCTCGGGACCAGCTGCAGAACTCGAAATGTCCGAGGCATTAGAAACGTTCGTGCTTGAAGACACGTCGGACTCATCGTCACTATGAGAGTCCGCCACATCGCCATGCGCATCCTCAGCAATGCTTTCCGTGACCTTTGCAGCAGGAGGCGCTTTATCAGCGAGCGCATCATCCTGAATGGCCTACATCACATTAGCTTGGCTTCCAGACATGTACGTGTCACAAGTGAAAGTCATGTCATCTATCTCAAGTAGGGTCTGAAGAAAAGACAGTACATACCGCTTGCACAGGACCTTCCTCAGCCATTTCTGTTATTGGACTGGCCTTGTCTGCCTCTAATGCTATTATCGCTAAGGCGACATCGTGGCTGATACCATCAGGTGTAGCTTCAACGTCGAGTGTCTCGCTGCCGTCGAATTTTGACAATCGAGTATCGTCGGTGTCTGGTTCTGTGTCGATTTGGAGTTGTTCGTCAGCCTCACTTTCGACTGGATCCAACGTTGCGATGGCTGGGATGGCCTCGCAATGTTCGTTTAGCGGTTGGGCATCCGCTTCAGGTGGGTCTACCGAGATTTGTTAGTGGGGCCTCATCGTGACCGGGAAGTAAGTGTAGTATGTAGTAGAAACAGTCGTGATCTTAGACAAGTGGTTGTACCACATGCAAGCAGAAGATCGATCAAGAAGGGCAAGCGTTGAGCACGTTGAAGTGTCGAAAAAGAAAAGCTGCATCTCAGGACTAGCGTGTGCTCGTGTCATGCGTGTCGCGATTTGCGGCATATTACCTGCATGCATGGCAGCCCAATAGCCACCCAAGAAAAAAGCGCAGGCACGTGATGATAACGAAAGTGAAGCTGGAAGTAAAGGTGTGATGACGTAAGAGTGTGCTGGCGAAATCGCGAATTGTGAGTTAGTGCTGCCCAATCGGGCTTCCCGCCCTGCAGCATTGAACCCATCGTGGCCCAACTCGCTGCATGCGTTGGACTATCGAGAATACGTGGAAATGCGCAACTGGACTGAACGCGCACAGGCAAAAAGCTGAACATGTGCAGAAGAAAAAGGTACGTACCGCAGGTCTGGTCTGGTGACTCCGTAGTCTCGGTTTGGGGAGCCTCAGGCTCCTTGACGATCTCGACGACTTCATTGCTTTGCGTAGGCTGAGGCTCATTGGGAGCAAGTTCAGCAGGTAGTTCAGTACTATCATTTGCCTCATATGTTGCTTCGTTATTGTCCTTTGCGTCGCCATTTTGGTCCTGTCCAGCTTCTACCTCAGGTGGATTGTCGCCAATCAGTGGAGTTTCCGTCGATACGTCTGCCGCCGTTGCGGGTGCTTTGACTTGTGCGGCTGGTTCTATATCACCAACAACCGGAGGCGCAGCTTGTGAGGCTTCCACTTGATCCTCTGGAGCATCTTGAGTGGCTGGCATACTGTCTTCGAGAACTTGTGACTCGTCCTTCGTATCTAGTGTTTCTTCCGCTACTGCCTGAGTGCTTCTGCTTTCTGGGGTCAAAGGCTCGTTCGAAGTGGCTGAAGTATCATGGATAGCAGATGAGGCACTCTCTGGAATATCAGCTAAGACGTTTTCAGACGTTGGTGATTCTACAGTCACAGCCTCAGGACCGATGCTAACATCTGTATGAATAGTCTTGGGTTCGATCTGTGCTTCTTCAACCAAGGGCTCCGACGTAGCGCCTGGGTTTTCATCGGCTGTAGTACCGTTTTGTCCAGTTGTAGTTGATTCAGCCTGCTCCGCCACATCCAAAATCGCTTCTTCAGGTGAGGAAGGCACGATAGGTTCAGCGGTGCCGTCCGGCGGGAAGACGCTGGGTGTTGTTTCTGTGACTTCTATGGCTTCTGCGATTGTTTCTTGTTCTTCGGAGTCTGGTGAGCTTGCGACAGCGTTTTCCGAAATTGTTCCATCATCATTCACTCCCGGGTTGATTGTCTCGTTGGGCGCGTCGCCTGCAGTATCGTCGTTGTGGTCGGGTGTAGATATGACTTTGGGACATTCCGCGTTAGCAGTATCAACCTCACCGTGCGGTAAATCTGACCCTTCCTCTGCACCTGTCTCAGCCTCTCCTGTCATTTCAGGCGATACTGCATCAAGCCCTAGGTCGACCGATAACTCACCGGTGGCAGTCTCCTTGGTGACCTCAGCCTTCAACTCATTGGTCGTTGTTTCCATTGAGGCAGTGGCTTCATCATCAACTTCAACGCTGCTGTCATTACTAGTATCTGCTATCTTAGCAGGCAAAGACGATTCTTCGTCATTTTCCGGCTTGCTTTTGCTCCATTCGTGATCAGTGGCATCGGATTTGGAATCAGCATCGTCTTTCGACTCAACACCATTAGCGGTAGGTTCCGCTGAGACCACGGAGGCCTCGTCTACCCCATCATGTACAACGAAATGTACAGCATGATTGGCAGAATCTTCCGTACTTTTGGTCACAGCTTCAGATGCAGATTGGTCCTCGGAAGAGTTGGCAGCGACGTCTGCAGCTGCAGCTTCAGGCTGGGAGGTAGAATCTTCTGCGACGGCCTCGGCTCCTTCGATGTGTTCGGAGGTTGCGATGGCAGTGTCCGTTACATCTACTGATTCATCCTGATGATCCTCTTGTTCTGTGACGATCTGGTCGTCAGAACCTGGTGCAGCGGATGGAGAGTTTGTGACCGGGCTCGCTTCCTCTGTTTGATCGGCAACGTCGGGTTGCTGTCCATCTTCGGCAACAGTATTTGCCTCGGGATCTTCTACGACAATCTCCAGGTTCGTTGTTGACTCCCCGATGACTGGCGCTGGGTCAGGCGAACTCTGCTCTTCGTTCTTGGGTTCGTCGTTGTTCAGAATTGTATCGCCTTCGGTGGGATTGATCGGGGTATCTGACAAAGCTTCTGATGTGTTCAAATCCACTGTAACGTCAGATACGGTAGAAGGAGCATCTGTCGCAAGAATCGCTTCCTCTGTTTCTGGCTCGTCGGCAGATGCACTGAGGGCTCCTGTTGCAAGAGGTGGCCCTGAAAGCGGCATTTCGTCGTTGATAGGATTTTCATCAGCGACGGGTGCCTCTTCAATGACAGGAGTCTCGTCAACTGTAGAAGTCTCGTCAACTGCAGGAGTCTCGTTAATTGTAGAACTGTCCTCGATTGTAGGACTATCGTTAACCGCAGCAGGAATTTGTTCGACGACAGATACATCCTCAACAATAGGAGTCTTTTCAACGGCCATGGATTCCTCGATGGCGGGAAATTCATCAACACCAGGAGCATCCACCACGCTAGGACCCTCTTCCTCAAGCGGATGTGCGGGGAGAGCAGGAACCTCGTCAGCGATCACATTAGGTACTTCTGGCACTGCGTCTTCCGACCCGGTTGTGTCTTCAACTGCGGTGGTTGCCTCATCGTTAGGTGTCGCTTCCACAGCGTCGGCAGCTTCCTCAGATGTTGTATTTTCAGAGCTTGCGGCCGTCTCCGCTACCGCAGCTGCATCATCAGGAGCGGGTGCTTCGACAATAAGTGCTTCTTGAAGTAGAATCTCAGGCTCGGTGACGGGATCTGGAGTCGACGCTTGGTCTGCTATAGCCTCATCCGGCACAGATACTGCTTCAGCAACCGGCTCTGACTCTAGATCTGGCTCCGCCGGAGGTGGAGGCGGCGATTCAGTAGAGTCTACTACTTCGACGGGCGGCTCAAATGGTGGTGGTGAGGACTCAGTCACTTCATTCTCCATGACTGGCGCATCTTCCGGTACGGATTCTTCTTCCATGACTGAGTCGTCTGCTGGCATGTCACCACTCTCGAGAGAGGTTTCGCTTACAGCCACACTTCCCGAATCGGAAGTTTGCCTACTGCTCAAAGATACTGCATCGGAATTATCGTCATCGACGTTAGGCGCATCTTCAGCTGGAGATGTCTCAGTTCCCGTTGCGGGCTCTGGTGTTGGTGGACCATCTGTCTCAGCCGATGGAGCGGCTTTCGCTGGCGCAGACATATCGACAGCAGGCTCATAAGGGGCACTTGCATCTTTTGGAATGTCAAGCTGGGCTTCAGGGGGCGTGTCTAATGGCGTATCATCAATGGCAGCGGTTTCAGGCGTCGCTTCTTTTGACAGCTCGATGGTCTCGGCAACAAATGTGGCCGAGACATCATCAACAACGGACTTGGCATCAGAAGGTGGAGGGCTGCTGTCTTTCTTCACAGTCTTGCTCCTGGCCTTCTTATCGTCTTTCTTCTTGCTCCATGCCGCCGGCTTGCTTACCTTCTTGATTGAAGGGGTAGGGGAGTCCGCGTTGACGACCGGCTTATCGATTGACGATACAGACAATATGGATCCTCTTCGCTCGGTCTTTTTCATGATACTGACGGGGTTGATAATCTTTTGCTTGTCCTCTTTCGGTGGTGGCGGTGCAGATGTTTTGGTCAGAGCTGGATCTCGGATGCGTACAAATGCGTTAGGTTTACCCTTCCCGACTACCACTTTCTTCTTCTTTTTGGCACTGGCTGCGTCTGGGTCTTTCGTGTCAGAGGAAAAGTGGACAGACTTGTCAACTGGGGACTTGGGGGGCTCTTGAGCGGCCTGCTCGGACTCACCACTCGTCACGACTTCGACAACAACAGACTTGGGCTCAGACACAAGCACAGGATCAACTGGTGGAGGCGGCAGTGGAGGCGCCGAGGCAGAAAGCGAAGGCTCACCCGTCGTCGGTGCGTCGGGCCCATCGGTGGGAGGAGGAGGTGGTGGTGTCGGTGTTGACGGAGCAGCAATTTCTGAATTTGCAGTGGCATATGGAGGGCTGCTTGGGCCTGGTGGTTCATCCTTCACATCTGCTGTCTCCGTACTGACTTCGACTTGATCCTCTGCTTGTGCTATGTCGGATGCCTGTGCGTTTGGTGAGTCGGAAGTGACATTTGGTGGTGGAGATGGTGGTGGAGGAGGTGTGTGTGCGGGTGCATCTTCCGGAGGTGTAGGAAGCGCTTCAGGAGTAGGTGCTTCCTGGGATGGTGGTGGGGGTACCTCTGGTGTCTCTGAAGGGGGTGCTTCCAGGGTGGCCGGAACCTGTGTTGCCTCTGGTGCAATGAGCGTGCCTGCTGGTTTCACAACGATCAATTCTGCAATTGGGAGTTGTTAGATCACCCAAGCATACCTGCTTGATCACCATCGTCACTTTCCTCACCAACTACTTGCACAGCGGCTGGATGGTAGAATGTCGGAGCCGCAGGCAAGACTATCCGACTGTACGCGTACTGTTGTTGTTGGCGGGGGGTGACCGCAGCATAGTAGCTCTTCGCAGTGTCTGTCCCAGCCCCGGTATATGGGTTGATTGCCCAAGGCGAGATCGATACGTTTGCGAACTGACGTCCGGCCATTGTGGAATTGGAAGTTCCAAGGCAGTGTTTCAAGGATCAGTGCCTTAACAAGTTGTACAACATGCTATATCTGTGATCTTCTTCGCTCCATGGTTGAGCAGGTCAAACAGGTGATACACAATGGCGACATCAAACGTGGAGAGTGGAGACGAGTGTGGAGAGGCGAATGGGACAGAAGGTCTGACCGGAAAGAAAAGCATAGACGTGTGGGGATGCGATGTGCGTGGCGCAATGGACGGAAATTGGTATTGAGACGAAGCGCTGAAATCAGACGAAAGAGAGATGCAGGTCAGTTGTCACGAGACATGATGCGGAGAGTCGCAATGAGAAAGCCTCGCGCAGATGTGTGGCATTGGCTCTGTAAGCCTCACGCTGGCTGGCCCTCTGTGCTCACGTTGGACAGGCGAGTTCGGCCAGCCTCATCCCATTGGACCACGTAGGGAAACATCGTTCGCTCAATGTAAAGGAATGAGAGTCCGACAGGTGGGTTCTTGCAGCCGATGGCGTCGTGATTATTGGTTCCATGTCAGCTTAGCTGCAGATGTGTCGCCAGCGCGGTGCGAGGTGCAGCGTCCATTGTTACCCACAACGGCCAGGTTGACGTCCAACAGGACCTGGCGCGCGTGGGGAGCTTGGGTCCGCCAGTAAACGGGGATGGCCCATCGTGATGCTGTTCGACGCCCACAAGAGGGGGCCCCGATGCATGGGCACGCATCGAGAAGCGATGGCTAAGTTGCGAATTGAGCGCGTTGATAGAGGGAAGTGACGTGGCGATGGGCGGGGAACCAGGGAGGCGACGCTAAGCGACGGTGGTTTTCGATCCGTCCCGAAGCTCGCTCTGTCGTGCCGTCTCCGCTGCGCAACGTGGGACCACGAGAGAGCAGCTATCCGCCTGACACGCCTCGAACTGTTGTGTACAGCAAAGCAGCTGAGTTGCGGTGAATCGCACATGTCTGCTGCGACTGAGCATTGACGGAGTCTAGAGTATACAGCTGCATGTCAGACACCCTTCCCCACGATCAATCTGTTATCGGTAAGTTGCCATTTGTGACGTGCATCCTATCGCCCAGGGAGTGGGATTATTCACAGCGGCTATCGAGGTAGCGAGGAGAATACACGGGTCTGCCGAGCGAATACTATGTTGGTACGTGTTCGCATGTGAATGCTCATTGACCCAATGCCGAGATCAAAGGAACGACAAATCTTCTAGAATGATGTCAGCGACGGCTGCTCCCGATCAAAGCATTCATAATACTATTACGGCAATCAAGAGCCAACCTGGGAAGGTGGGTGTATCACGTGATTGCTTTACACATCGCCCCGATCACATGACCTGGGATGGCTTCAGTTGACATGCGGCATAACAACCTAGTACAACTGCTTGTGACGAAAGGTGATGGTCTCTATAGTTCCACCATTTCTGCTGGAGGCTAAGGGATCACAGTAGCAGACCAAATTCGTCCACCTCAACAACGAACCGATCTAGCCCAGATTCATACAATACTAGTCCAGCGGACAAGTCATGGGAAGCTGCTGAAACTCATCAACCAAGAAATGATTGAGACCGAACCCAAAGTCTATCTGCCCAACCTCTGTCTCCCCTTCCTTGGCAGAAACCATCTGTCCACGTCACACTCGTGGGTAGAGATCACGGTCTGTCCAGAGCTGAAGCGCCGGATGCCCCTCTGCTAAATCAAACCTTGCAAGATCTTTTTCTACACAAAGTTGGCGTTCCAGATCGTCTAGAACACGTCCGGAAAATGCGGCTTTCGCATGGTTTCCGGATCGTAACGGTCAACCTCGCTCTCACATGGTATTCGTCCACATCGGAGCGTTATTATGGCTCGATCTCAATATCATACTTTTCAGCCTCCCGAAATCGCTTCACCAGCGTTGCTACACAGAGTCAGACAGGAGCGAACACATTGTCTACTTTCTTTGTTGAAGTTTAAACCTACCTTTGATGCGTTCAATATATTCAAAGCTGTACTCGGTAGACATGGGGTTGGGTGTTTTCTCAGCCTCGAGCATGGAAATGACAGGCCCAGGGACTTCGACATTCACAGGCTGCATGCGATTACCTTCCTGGATGGAGGGAAATTCCCTAACCTCATTTGGGGTTTTAATTGACATGTTTGCTAATGTATCACTCCCTACGTTGCTAGATCCGTTCTTTGCCTTCGAGCAATGGAGATACTGCTCCTAGTAAATGGGATGTTGGCAGTTGCGCTTTGTATGCCCATAGCGTCAGTTACGATACATCTTTGGTAATCCTAAACAAGTCTTCGATGAATGTGGATGTGGTCATAGTGGATGTGAAGCTTGGATCAGTCACTTCTGAGTCAATGTGTCTGTCACCGTCTGTGTGCGAATATTGACCCCACCTACAACTACAGGTTCACTATGCTTACTAGGTCCACATCCTCAGTACTCTGAATGTGGCCAAAGCTTGATCGCGCACATCGTATATTTCTACGTGTCCGAAGTGTTCATACACCCACTATTGGCGTGGCTTCTCCTTCCGAGTATGACACACCATGACAGATAGAGTACGCTTGTCCTCGCTCATAATGCATCTCCATGTGACCATAGTATATATCTTCTGTGCGCGAAGATCGCAGCTCAACCTTGGGCAAGACTGGATCGCACATATCAAAAGTCCTCTTTGATGGCGATTCCGAAGTTTGCGAAATTGAGTTCGGGATGATGCTAGAGCAACAGTGCTACGAGCGGTTATTCTCAGAGTCTTGGTGTGCAATTTTAGTGCCGTGTATTTGTTATCCTTGCAAGCTGTTGCTATTGCTCTGGCGTTAGGCGCAGAATTTTCCGTGTAGTAATTGCCTTTATGCCTTATTAGTGCGGCTAGGTATCGGTCTGAGCGCATTTCGCATGATTTGGACTAATAAACTTTTGTCTGTAAGTCTATGAGTCGCAGAATAAGCATATGTAGCACCCATGTTATTAACGGAAACAGTTTCAGTGTATACTCAAGCCTCATCTTTTTGAGCCTGTAGGTATAGTACAATAAATGCGGCGAGAACTATGGCATGACAGCGTGCCAGAGAGCTGTTGTTTATTCACACTGTGATGAATGTGAATAAGATTCTGCTGCTAGTCATATGCATTAATTGCACCTTTGCACCTGTCCGTGAAGTATTTTCCTGTCATCATTGTTTTAGACCGCGCATGGAATAATGGGCGATTGCTCATCGTGGAGAGTGTTGGCACATTACATTCACGGGCTTACTGGCTCAAAATTGAATGATCCAAGCTTCAAATCCAGTATGATGACTTCAACATACTGTAGATATCTACACAGTCTTTGAAGCGTACATTCGACCTGTGTCACAAGGCTGCGTCCGAATTCCTTGATACATCAACAGCTATCGCGACTGCGATGTCTTAACGCGGGTAGCTTGAAGCGTTCGCTAAAGTCCGCAGTCGCAGGCAGTGTATGCAATCATTGCAAACACGAGCCTCAAGTGCTACCCATTCACTGTCCTTCTTCGACCACTCACATCCCTCAAACCCTCACACTATCCACCACCACAGCTTCATCCCCCTTCTCCTTCGACTCATGATACACGCCATCCGAGTCCTCGTCTTCGAAGAAGCCAAACTGTCTCTGCATCTGCTCGATACCCCGAGGATCCAAAAATGGTAACTCCTTCGCCGCCTTGACATAACTCATATTCTCCAAATGACCCTTTGCAAAAATGAGGTCGATTTCTTCCAAGCTGCGTTGTTTGGTCTCGGGGTAGAAGAAATAGATAAAGGGGAGGAAGCATGCGTTAACGACGGCGAAGAAGAGGTAAGTTCCCCAACCGATATTGGAGATCATGATTGGAGTGATCATCACCACAACGAAGTCTAGAGAAACTTGTTAATACAACTCTCGATCAATTGCTGTGCATGAACCTACTGAACAGCCAGTTTGTACAGCTGTCATATGGTTAGTTTCTCACAACACGTGGTGGGACGTAGGGAAGAAACATACGTAGACACGGCGTTAGCTTTACCGCGCGTTTTGATGGGGTTGACTTCTGCAGGATACAGCCATGGCAACGGCAACCACGTTGCTGCGAAGAAAGCGATATAAGTAAATAGTCCAACTGCCGCTCCTTTTGCGGCACTCTTTGTTCCTGGAATGAGTGCTGCGAAGACCAACACCATGGAGAGTCCTTGCCCGAACGTCCCAATCAGGAAGAGCTTTCGACGGCCGGTTCTCTCGATGATAAACCAAGATGTTGTTGCAAATATCGAGTATACGATCATGTTAACGCCACCTAGTAGTAGCGATAGATCGTGTGAGGCGCCAATAGAATTCTCAAACAACAGGGGAAAATAGTAAATGACTGCATTGCATCCTCCGATTTGTTGCATGAGCTGAGACGACGCTCCAAGTATCATTCGTCGGAAGTGCTGCGTCTTGCCGTTCGTGAAGAGCGCGCTAAAAGGTGTGATACCGCCCTTGTGACCGGAGGCACGGATACTGTCCATGATGATATGAGCTTCGAAGCGAGTTTCTTCATCGTCAACGCCATGGCCTCTAAGGGCTGAGATAACTTGGGCAGCATCCTCATGGCGGTCCTTGGTAAGTAGCCAACGAGGCGACTCTGGAAGCCAGACCATGCCCAGGAGCACAATAAGAGCAAAGACGCTTTGAAAGGCAATAGGAAAGCGCCACGAAAATTGATCAGATCCGTAGGAGCAGCCATAATCGATCCAGTACGCGATCAAGGTACCAAAAGCAATGATACCGCCCTCGATACAGATGAGGAGACCGTGGTTCTTTGTGCGTGAACACTCAGCCTGGTACGTAGGGATCGTGGCAGTGTTCATTCCATTGCCGATGCCAGTGACAACACGTCCAATGATGAATTGCGCCGTTGCGTTGTGGCCTTTGAAAGCAGTCACTTGAATGGCTGAACCAAGAATCATGATGCCTGCTCCGATGATGATACCCTTGCGACGCCCAAGCGCATCGCCGAAGACGAGCATACCTATGGCGCCAAAGAGACAGCCAATCTCATAGATTGCGGTGACAAAACCTTGCCATGTGGAATTGTGGTATGTCTCAGGGAAGTAAAGCATGAACGGTTCGGCGGAAATAATGCCAGACATGACACCCTCTGCCGATGTGTCAACACTGCAATTCCTAATAACTCGTTCACTGTAGGTGAATACTTACGATCGTAGCCAAATAGTAGGAACCCCGTGGTAGCGATGACTGAGACGGACAGATCTAGCGGCCTGCCTCGCATTCCCATGAAGCGGGGTTGACTTGCAGCCAAAGCTGCATCGTTGTTTGCCATTGTGGTGCACTAAAGATACCAGAACAGTGGGAGATGTGCACACGATGTGCTCTTCGAAGTGGATTCAAACCTGGGCTCGAATACGAGACAAGAAGAAAAATGGAGAGACAGTGGAGAAGCGGGGTGCCCCAGCCTTTTGATCATCTCCTTATCCATTTTTTCTCCAGGTGTTCATCATGCATCGATCGTACTAGTGCACTGATCCTGGTAGAGGTTGCAGTTGACACAATGATGAGCCTGTGCCGCAACTCGACGACCGTCATTCGCTGAGCATCACCGGAAGAGCCTTGATGGGAAGTGCCGAGTATGTACCTCCCTGATATGCCTTAGTCCGTTATACTGAGTGGTTAAACGGTCGCACACATCGCGCGCGAATTTGGTGCCGAGGCGTGATGGGCGTCGTTGCAACGTTAATTGACGCACCGTTAGCTGACTACACATGCACATCTATGCACGCGGCGGGATGGCGCCGTCGATCACGGAAAGCCCAACTTGATATGAAGACATTGTTGGTGGACTGTAGCCGCATTCGTGCCCGTGACGCGTGAGGCTGGTTGCAATCCAGGTTGAAACAGTCCTTCTCGGTGATACTTCGCTTCGGCAGATGAGAGCCTTGCTGGAGATGGCTCGGAGGGGATAAGATCTAGACTTGTGCCGACGCTGATTCGTGAAATGACGTGGTGATCGCCAGGTTGCAAGGCTGTCAGATGGTGGGGAGAGAATGGGGTAAACTTCGGAAGGCGGGGTTGGTTAAAGGACCCCTGAGGGTTGGGCTTGGCGTTGCAACGTTCGATTCCAAGGTTCCAAGGATCCAAAGTTCCAAGGTTGCCATGTGAAAGCCTGCATCGTAGACCTGCATGCGAGTTCGATAGATACTACTCCACGTGAATATCTTCAAGTTCCAGGCTCTGTCCTCGAGTTCCATCATTCCAGACGCTCCCCTTCGATAGCATATGGTAAGCTTCAGCTACCACACTGAGCTCAACTGGCACAATGCAAGTAGACTGCGCAGGTCACGATGCATACCCAGGTTCATAAGAGCAAGACTATCTGGAAACCCTTGTGCCGAAGTCAAGTGCTTAGTGTCAGACGATTGGGTTGTCAGACTTCGTGATGCTGATTTAGTTCGAAAGACCCCTGAGAACGTGTACCGCTCATTGATTTGGTGTAGCCTTGATGGTGATTGATATTGATACCAGTCTAGGCGTTATAAGGGGGACGAGGAAAGAGTGGCGATACAAGAAATCGTAACGGAGGCGCGCAAGAAGGAGCGCAAGGCGAAAGCTGAGGAACATGCCGTCGCGCGCACGCAAATACGACGAGGCATGAGGCTGTAACCACACAAAGATGCCTAAATAAGGCAAAGAGGGAGCAGGAGAATAGTCTCACGATTTGCGACTTTAAGATATTTGAGCGGGGTCATGTGTGAGCGAGAGTCGCGATACTGCAGCCGCATCTCCGCCGCCCAATCCTCCGCCCAAAACAACAATGCGCGGCTGCACAGTCGAGGTTTCCCAAAGCCTGAAGGTATATATTGATGGTATCCAGCTTCTTACTATAAATCACACAGACTCGTGCGGAAAACTTTTGTTGGTCGCTTTGCAGCCTTGTCTTCGCGGAGACCGAGGTGGTAGGGGTGGCTTACTACGCGGCTGGCCACAGTGTACCCTGCCATCGTCATCAGGCTACGTTGATCTCACTCTATCAACTGGTATCGACTGAACATGTATGTTACTGCATAATGAAGGACAGTATCCATGGGCAAAGCCGCCTTACCAGAAAAAGATTTCATGGTCATGCTACTACAAAAAGCATCTCTCTCATTCAAACACAGCACAGCGTTAGCTGTTTCTATTGTACACTTTCCCGGGCCCTAGAGCTTCCGAAGAACACATCACTTGAACATCAAGATCATTTCAGAGCTCGCCTTTCTTGAGGATAAACATGCTTAACCATACTTTGGTGTAATCATGTCACTTTCACGTTTCTTTCCGCTTCGTAGACCCAGCAGGCAAATTGCGACAGACTAAAATACCTAATCATTTGACTTCATCGAAGTACAACGTAATATGAACCATATCTGCTAAATATTATTGAATTTTGTTTGTGCGATAATACACACACACACACACACACACACACACACACACACACACACACAGCACAAATAACATGCATGCCCTCATCCCACTACCTACCTACCTTCCTCCATCATAGCCCCTTGCCTACCCTTATCAATTGATCAACCTATCCATCTCTCTACCTATCCATCTCTCTACCTATCCATCTCTCTACCTATCCATCTCTCTACCAACCCCTTCCAATCCAAACCACAAACCAAACCAATCTCACTTCCTCTCAATTTTGCTAAAAAAAAATCCCCAAAATTTTACTACACTATACACTAAGCTCTATCAACCTATACTCATAAAAAGCCCATATACAAGGAATGGTATTCTCAAGACGGTGATATACTGTGTGTGTGTGCTAGCTACCTGATATCATCGATTATGTTGCACATTCCGCAAAAAACACACATAGAGATATGACATGGCATAGCACAACCCATAGTACAAGTAAAACAAGTATATTCGACAATGTTTGGCTAAGAGAATTGCTTCATCGTTTTTGTTTGTATTTGCACCTTCATTCATACATGCTATCATCAATCCAGAAAAAAAGGGATTCCCAATTGCCCGTATTCTACCAGACGTATACACGTGTTACGCTTCGATTGATATAAAGCGGCGGTAGAGACCCACGATCCCTTTCCCTAAAAAATCGTACACATGTCGAAGAAGAAGAAAACGCGAAAATTATGCAATCCTACACCCCAAACTCCAACCCAACCGACCCTGATCCCATTCCCTATACTTCCTGCTCAAAGAACTGAACTCTCTTACCTACTCATCGTATCCTAAAACCCATATCCCCTTCTCCCTCCTCTCCGTCCCCGACTCGTTCCCGCAGGCCCAATATCGATACTACTCAGCTCCAAACTCAGTGCCATTTCCTCTTGCCCGTGAATTTCACTGCCATAACCATCACTATACGTCTCACCACGCCCCAGATCCAGTGGAATCTTTGCTGGTATCGGGGGCGCGCTGTAGCCTCTCGTGTCGCCACGAGGCGTGTACGCTGGACTCGAAGTGTATGATGGTGGATTCTGGCGTTCACGGAGGACGTGCGAGTCGTGTGCTGGCTGTGGAGAACTGGAGTAGGATGAGGTGTGGTGATGTTGTTGCGGCGAGGATTCATAACTGCCTTGCTGGCCCCGTTTCTGTAATCTTGTTCGTGTCGAGGAGTTGGGTGTGGAATGCGCATGTGCATCCGCTTTATCCCTACTATCCCCAGCAAGTACCAATGCACCAGCATTAACGGAAGCGTTGAAATCATGCCTCGAGGTTACCAATGCACTTGAGTTGTCAAAGCTCTGACTCGCTGCGTGTCTGAGGCGTTCCCTTTCTTCCCTCTCCCGTTGATACCGTTCCTCACGCTGTCGTGCAGCTTCCAAATCCCTACTACCGTTCAATTGCGCGCGCGTTCTTGGTGTCTTCTCCTTGACTGTACCCTTTGGCACAGGCTCGGGCGCCCAGTTGTCAATGGGAAGATGGTCGGATGCGTCCACGACGCGACCACTGAAGGTAACAATTTGGCCCTTCTCGTTGTACTCCATGCGGCTTCCAGGTCGTTCGTCGTCGGAGGGGATAGGGGAGGGTATCGGGGAACGAGAGACGCGTGGATTGTAGACGTCGAAGGAGTCGGGGTTGAAGGCAACGCTGGACATGCGGCGCTCGTCAGGGTAGTCGTTTGTTGGGGGTGGGCGGGGCGAGACGGATTTTCGGGTTGGCATGCTTCGTGCAGGTCCTCTTGAGGTGCGCTCAGCAACAGGATTTGGTGAGTGGCGGGGGCTGATACCGGGGCTTGTTGCTCTTGGCTTGACCAGCGGAATGGCGTCGTAGACGGGTGATCTTTGGCGTGGCTGTTCCGGGGGATCGTGAGGGTAGTCATAGCCGGAGGGGAATGATTGATGGTGGACTAGTTGTTGCGAGTGTGATGGATCCTCGTATTGAGTGATTGCTCGATACTCTGCAGGCTCAGAGTAATGTCGAAGACGTGGTGCCGTTTCATAAGAAGGAGGCGCTTCGTAGGCTGGTACAATACTATCTCGTCTCGATGCACCGAGTCCTGGGACCAGACTCATCGGAAGTGCAGCAGACTCCTGTCGCAACGGAGACGGCGCCATGTTATCGCGCGAGACCGGCCGACTCGCTGGCTGCGGTGGCATACGAGGATGTGTGTATCGCCGCTCTGACGGCTGCTTCTGCTGGCTGTAGCTATTCGATTGATAGGAATGAGGTTGCGGCTCATACTCAATCTGCGACTGTTCCTCTCGCTGGCGGTAACTCAGCGGTGCCGGAGCATCCTCGTGGTATCTTGGACTCTGCTGCTGCTGGTTAGGATTTGGCAGTGTATTAGCACCAGGTCTGTGCATAGGTGGCGGAGGTGGTAGATCTCCGCCATCTTCGTCTTCAACCATGGGCTGCATCGCGCTCCGTCTACGGTGCGAGGCCTCTTCATGATGTACTGGCGCCTCGATGAATCGAGTCTGGCTGTACTGGTCATAATTCGTATACTGATCCTGCCCTTGGCTGTACTCGCGACTCCGGCTGGTTCGCAATGGCGCGACCTGGTACGCAGGGTCTTGGTATGGATCGTTAGCGTACGAAGGCGAGCGTGCGCTGACCATGCTGTTGTTCTGATAATTGTAAGGATCCTGTTGTATCTGTTGCTGCGGCTCTGGCTCGTAAGTGTGCTGCGTGGGGATAATGGGCGCTGAGTATGAATGTGCAGGCTCGACGCGAAGCGGCTGTGGTGCACCTCTCGAAGATCGAAAGTCATCTTGGGATATGGTCCTGGAGTGTCCCGTTTCCCTGACGTGCTGTGGCAAGGCATCAAGAGCCTTTACCTCGTATGCTTTCGGCGCTGCATAAGACATGTCGAAACTCTCTTCTGCTCTAGTCAGAGGAATCCTTGGGTTTGAGGCTCGTGGATTTGGTGGCGTGTTGTACGATTCTTGCGGCATTTGTGGTCGCTGTGGTGTGTTTCCATTTGTTGTGGGCGTGGCATTCTGCGAAGACGCGTCGGGTACGGGCCTGCGTGTGGGCGTGTCCGACTGCGTCCGCTGTGTGGGTGGCTGTTCAGGCTCACGCTGGTGTCGTGGCGATCCCAGCTCGCGTGGTCCAGCCCTGACACCTCTCAAACCGCGATGTTCCGGGGTATTGACTGGGGATGGCGACGCGCCGGTAGGATCGCTGGGCAGCGGTCTGCGCTTGATGGGTGTGCTCTCTCGTGGTCCTCCAACCGCCGGGCTCTGCCCTTCAGGCCGTGTGGGCTCTCTCCTCCTCTCTTGTGGCGCATTCTCCGCCTTGGGTCGCGTGTCGTAGTAGGTGAACTCGATGCGCACCTCACCTGCGTACTTGCCCTTGCAGTTGAGGCCATGCCAGTCGTCACTCGTTCCGCCGCCAGGTGCAATGACAGCCTCGAGGTTGACCCAAGTCTCGCCAATCAGCTCCGTCTTCTTGTCGTCGTTGAAGACGGAGACCTTGAGGCGGTGGTAGTCGGGTGAGTCGTGGACGGTGAAGCGGAGTTCCTGGTCCCTAGGTGAGGTGTCAGCATTGCGTTCTTGCTCGTACACACCAATGGGCCTCTTACCATCTTGGTGTCTGCCCGCCGCGCTTGTCCGTCTTGGTCTTCTTCGCTTCCTTGCCCAACCGGGCAGCCGCGTATGGGTCCTGCTTTCCCATGGTGCGCTTGTTGGGCAGGTTTCGGGCGCGGTCCATGATGACAACCAAGGTGCCAATGACGGGCCCGTCAACTGTCATGTCGGAGAAGATGCCCGCCGTGTGCCCTCCATTGCCAAACGCCGCGAGGTTGATCGCTTTGGTAGCCATGGTGCACTGGTTGCGCCGTTTCGACCCTGCTGGTTGCACGCAGGAGACTGAGAGAGGCGCTGTTCCTGCAAAGTGTCGAGTAGTCGAGTACGAAGGAGCTGCGCCGCAGTGAATGTCGTGGTGAAGCACCCGTCCTATGCAATGGCGTAAAGTGTGTGGTGGGGGGGAGAGAAGACGGGGGAGATGTGGGAGAATCTGGGAGCGACGACTACGAGGATGAAGCTGCGGCAAGCGAAAGAGCGACTGTACTGACTTGCGTCCTCGGCACGCGCAGCGGTGGTGGTGGACACGAGCAAACGGGTGTTGACAGCGAGTCTGGAGCGGCGTCGCTGGGTGTTTACCTTGGGCTCTCCCGTCGTCGCTCTGTTGTGGCTGGCGCGCCCCAACCTCTCCAGGGCTCGCTCAGCCATACTCGGGGCCCGCCCTGCCCCGCCACCCGCCAATCAAACACGCACATGCCCCGCCCCACCGATCACCCACGCCCACATGCTCTATAGCATAGGCATCCCCATACCTATCTGCAGACCACTCCTAGCTGCAGGCCATGATTCAATCACCGGTACCTTGCAGTTCTGGCGAAGACACCGGTTTCTAATTCAGTCGCCCGAGCCCTGCGAACCGGCGTTCCAGCCCATGACAGGTGAAATGCACCTCTGCCATCTGCTTAGTGGCTGGGGCATCTCACTGCGCAATCCATCCCGTCTTGTCGCGGATGTCACGGACAGCCTTGCTGCGTGCTAGCAAACATAGCCCTCCCTGCATCCCAGTACAAAGCGCAATAGTGGTACGTACGCAATCCCATCTCCCTACTGCGATTTGTCCTGTCTTACGAGTACGCGCGCGAAGGAGGGGGTTGTTGTACTCGGACTACTCTACCATCTGCACGCCACCACTTGACAGCACAAGTTTTGCAGTATTAGATTACGACACTTGGACGCAGTTTGATGTGTCTCTAGACTTGGAGACAGTTTACTAGACTGTATTCCGTATCGTGTGCCTGGCTCCATGTATCCATGGTTCCTGGTGTTTGCGAATATCTTCGGCCCATGTTCCTCAGTCTCAGTCGTTGACCGGGCACCCAGCCGACTCAACAAGGATCCCCGCTGATCTCCCGCTCCCCAAATCGTACGATGAAACCAAGTTTGTTAATCATCCTCCGTGCTTTTGCCTCATTTGTTGAACCCATCTTCGATTGGGAAAACGATGGCTGGAAAGGCATTCTCATATTGATTGGAGTACTTGGACTGTACATAAGGTGCAGGGAAGCTTGAAATGGCTCACCTGGCACCCTATGGCCGGGAGATCAGGTGAGACGACTGGATTATAGGTTGTTGACTTGAAGGGGTTACAGAAAACCTGTGAGTGCAAGACAGTGAACATCCAAGGTAGTCGAGCACGTGATGGGATGCTGCATATGTATAGTATGTAGCTGGATGAACGGCCACGATGCACTAAAGCCTGGGCGGAGATCAGTGGGGCAGTCTCGTGACACCGCGCCTCCGCGTTTTCGCGCCAGACGTGTCGACTCCCTCTGATCGTACCCAGTCGCCACAATGTCAAAGTGCTCGACACATTACGCAATTAACATCCGCGTTCTATTAAATCTTTAACAACTTCGCAAATGATGTTCCGATTATGCCGACAGACACACCCTCCCCGCACCGCTTCTTAGCCCCGCGGGCGACCACCACTCAGCCAACTAAACAGAAACCACATTCAGGTCTGCGCAATGCCCTGGCCATACAGACACCCAAATCTGTGGGCGCGACGCATCCAACCCCCGATCCGCAGGGAAGCACAATCAAGCCTGCAAGACGATTCTTTATACCACCTCCACGGGCTGCCCAGAATGTGAAAACGCCGATCATAGTCAAAGGGAACGTTCGTGAAGTACGGACAAATGCGCCTACACAGTCGCCACCACGGCCAAAGCCTCGCAGGAAACTCGAGCGCGTAGAGAGCATACAAGACTCTTCGCAATCCAGCACGCCTGGAACACAGGACGAACACAATGGCGAAGGCATCGTGCAATCCATCGAGCAGAACAGCACCTCCGCCCATGACGCTCAACAAGCCGACCACAATGCCTCCGCATCCTCACAGGAAGAAATGCTCTTCACACCTACAAACTACCACAAACGCCGTCGACTCTCCCCGCCACACTCTCCCCCTACACATCCACCCACAGCGCCGACAACCCCACTCACCACCCAACCCCCAACATCCCACCGTTTCAAAATCCCTCCACCACGCACCCCCGCCCCCTTCACCAACATCGCAAACACCATATCCGCAACCCCCAAACCCATCACCACCGCCAATGCCAACGCCAAACTCACGCCTGCACCACAACCACCACCACATCGCCCCCACTTCCTCCTCCCACCCCACCCCACCTCCCCTCCCAAACCCCCAAAACCCCTTCCAGAAATCTTCTCCCCCTCACGGAAAACGGGAAAATACGTATCCGACGGCCTCGCCTCGACAATGACGGGTTGGATCATTGAAACGGCGAATACGGGGTTTGCGGCTCAGGAGCGGAGTCTGAGTGGTGCGGTGGTGTGGGGACGCGAGAGGGATGATGGTGTCAAGATGAGGGTTAGGGTTGGGGATGTTTCTTCTGGTTCTGGTTCTGGTTCTGCTGTTGTAGAGAAGGGGGTGATGGGTGGAAAGGCAGGGGGGGTCGAGTGTTTTGCAGGGGGTGTGGTGTTTGTTATGGGGGAGGTGGAACATGAGCGGTATAATGCTTCGCGGGCTGGGAGTGTTGGTGATGGTGATGGTGTGGTGAGGGTTTTGCTGGCGGGACAAGGTGGTGCGAGGGGTAGTGGGGGTGTGAGGGTTAAGAGGGGTGGAGTTGTTGGTTTGAGAGCGCCGATGTGGGAGGTTGAGTTTGGGGGGGAGATGTGGACTGTGGGCGTGGATTGGTTGGTGCTTTGATCATGATGTAGAAGAGATGAAGTATGCGTTTATGATTCATGAGTTTCTTGTAGATGCATCGCTTGTGTCTTCCTCCTCATGTCATCCATATGATTCGCGCCAACGATCTGCTAATCAACCCCTGTAGAACAGTAGATATCTCACTGTCGTCTCGACACCACTCACCTTCTATCCACTTCCAAGAGCCCATCGACTCATCGTTCTCCTGTTCTCACCACCTCACAAAGCACTCTCCACAATACTATCCTGCACCAAATCCGCCAACGTCTCCGCAACCCTCTCACTCTTTGACAAATCCTCAAGATCCAACTGCGTCCTCCCAACCAACTCGATCATGACCTCTGCCAGAAATCCCTTGTCGTTCCATATCGAAGTCTCGCCTTCATCAGAATCAACCTCGGTATCGCTATCGTCCAGACGTTTGCACTGCCTCTTCCGCTCTGCCATGCTACTTCCTACTCCATCGTTAGAATTAGCTCTGCGAATACAATTCTCGTATGGGATATACGTACCGTCACCAACTCGACCTCGCACGTCTCGCCCTCGCTCACTGTTCGGCGTAGCCAGTCCCCCAGTCTCTGATGTAATCCTCACTGTTCCTGCCTTTTGCAGCCCAGCGAATACATCGTTGACGAGCGCACGACGGAATCGCATTGCCTGGTTGAAATCGAAGCCTCGGGCGGTAAAGTCTGGCCATGCGTACTCGTCATGGGCTTCGAACCAGTTTAGTGTGTTAAGGATGTCAAGACGAGCGGCGTCGGGCGTTGGATATGTGCTCATGCGGGTGTTTGCTGAGTTGAATTTGAGCGATGCAGTGACCATGTGGATTGCCCAGTCAGCTGTGGAGTCGTCAGTGCAAGAACTGTGGTGAGGTGTGGTGAGGTGTGGTGAGGTGTGGTGAAGGGCAGGATTGAAGGGCCTAAGAGTGGAAGGTATGAATGTTTGGACCTCGTGATAGGTGGATTGAAGGTGAGACAAAAGCTTGCGGAAGTACAGGCGAGGCTAACGGTCTCGGAAAAAAGAAACTGAGAGGCTACTCACCGGGCTTGGTGAGCTGTGCATTGTCGTTGGATTGGGTTGGAGCGATGTTGGTCATTGTTACGGTGCGGGTGTGGGCGCTGAGATGCTTGGAATGGCTGAGGAATTGAAATGGGGTTTTCTGTGAGTCATGAGTGGTGCTCAGGCTTTCGCGTGGGAAAGATGTTGGCGTTACTCGTGCCTTCCCCCAGGCGCGCAGTCAGCTGACCGCGCGTTGTTGCGAGCTCGGAAGACAGTACGCAGCGATGCATCCCACACGGACTTATTCGTGTCGTCATTTCTGTCCTTTTCTTTGGCTCTAGACTAGTACTTATCCGGGTGCATGTCAACTACCACTTGGACGATCGTGAAACTGGTAGTTGGACGTGTGCATGCACACCCTATGGTACGGTACCTGCATCCATGATTAGTGCGAGTCTCATCCACCTAAATTAAGAATTGTCTCAATAACATGGTGCATTGAGAAGGTACTCACAGCAAACTAACGCCTAGTCTGTCACGCTATAATTATATTTGGAGGCTACAAACGAGTCTGTGGGATAGGGCTGTTCATCTCAGGAGTGGGTTATGGCCACATATGCTTGAGCATCTGACTACATTTCATCATGCTGCATTTTGCTGCATACATCCAGGAATATTTCTTTAGTGTACCACAAATATTCATGTGCATGCAGTAATAGTACGTCGTCACTCTCTTGGTCGATCACTATAGCCAGGAACTCGCCAGGTAGATCCACAAACAAACTCAGAAGGAATGTAATGCTGGTAGTATCATGCCTTGATTTACAATATCCTATGGCGGTTACATGTGTTCTGTGGCAGCATGCAATAGCATCTTACTTGACCTAAACAATGGTACGAAGTTTTGCTTCAGGAAAGGTAGCTATTTCAATTTACTAAAACATTGGTACGCTCCTTTGCTAGACTCAAGACCGAAAGTATTGATTTTAGGACTTGCATGATGCTATAGTATTCTTTATAAAATAATCTACAAAAATATTACAAGTGCAAAAGAACTTCCATAAATACTATTTCAGCACTTCTAACCTTTCTACCATTAAATCCCATCAAATCACATACATCTATTACACATTAAGAGATACTTTTTCACAATGTCTCACTCATCTTCCACTGCCAGGATCAAGACTAAGACGAAGGCAACCTGCTGGGCCTGCCGCTACGATCCCCCTTTGAAAAACTCCTGGTGTGCGAAATGCAACCAGGGTTTCGCAATGCGTCCAACAAGCATGCCCACACCATATATCAATACCGCAAGCTCAGACACTGAGCCAAGCATCTCTGCCGCCAAAGTGCAAGAGTCGTGGCCAATGGTCACAGAAGGCAAGGTGACGCCAGAAGAATTGCTCAGTCTTCTCCAGAAGGAATTTGCCTGCCCTGGCACTCAGGTCACAGAGTGTCTTGCGCAGAGCAAAAATAAGAATGTGGTGTTGTTTGATGGTAGTATATCGGGTATTAGAGATGCTGCCTCGCTGTCACAGTCACCACCACCACGAATCACTGTCACAGCAGCAGAGGGATCATTCTTTGCTACCATGGATTTCGGTACTTTCACGACGTTTCACGACAACAAGTGGAAGGGTGTTAAGGCGAGGGTTTTGTTGAGGGAAAGGGAGAAGAGGAAGGGAAAGGTGACGAAAGAGAGGTGTAAGAAGTCTTGTCTTTGTGATGAAGTGAAGAGGTTAAGGGAGAAGAAGAGGGAGCAGAAGTTGAGGTTAGAGAGGAGGGCTGAGAGGAAGAGTACGTAGTGATAGCATGTTTGCATAGAATGTTAGACATGTGTACACATCATGCAAATTGTCCTGTAGAAGAAGTGTTTGATGATAGTTCTTGTATTAAACATTTTGATTATTCTGATCGTTGCTCCAATGAAGTTGGGGTATCTGCATGCTAAAACGCTTAAACAAGTCTAGAAACACGATCACGCTCTATCTATCCTCCATGATTACATTCAGTCGTAGAGACTCTTATTATCTGGGTCACTTTTTGGAGGTGGAGGGGCCGATGGCTGGTTGGGTATCTGTGGTGCCTTGGAGGCGGACGATTCGCTCAGATCTATAGGCGGAAGCTGAGGTGCATCTTGTGTCGCTGAAGGTGGAGGAGCTCCTTGCGTAGGTTCCTTCGCAACCTCTTCCTTTGTGGGTGCATTGAGAGGAGCATCTTTCGTTGGTGCCTCCAGGGAGGTCTTCTGTGTGGATATAGCCAGAGGAGCTTCCTGAGTTGCTTCCGAAAGTGCGTTCTCGGTTGCGGCGTCTGGAGGTGTGTCCTGCGTGGTTGTAGTCAGAGCAGCTTCTGGCGTCGCTACTGGTGGTGGCGGTGGAGCAGATCTAGGAGCTTGTGGTGGCGGTGGAGCATCAACACCAGCAGGGTTCGGTTGAGGCGCAGGCATAGGAGGTCGTGGCGGTAGAGCAGGCAACGCAACCTTCGGAGGCGGCGTAGGGCCAGGGCCTCCCGGTAGTGGCGAAGAAGCCGTGATGTTTGTAGCGCCTCGCGACGCAGCATGCACAGGCTGAAGAAGCTGAGGGTATATTGGCGCACCGCCCACGATGAGTCCTTGCTTTGTCATTTCACTTGCATTATACCCTGCATGTTGTCCCGGGGGCACGACGAAGCCTTGCTGTGATATGGGCTGGCCATTTGGTCCAACAGCCCACTGGGGACCGTAGTAGAAGACTTGTGGGCCCGGGAGGAAGCCAGGAGGCGGTTGTTCCATTTCTGGTAGTGGCTCCCCAGGTGGTACAATACCAACCGTCATTCTGGAGAATTGTCCGAGATGCTCCTCCGGGTAACGGTGACGGAATCCATACTTCATCCACGCCTTGAACTTGGCTCCAGCCTTCATCTCTTTCCACTTCTCTGCCAAGAGCACCTGATCTTCTTTAGTCCTCCTGTCTTGTGTGCGGGTGGCACATAGCATGAATAGAGTGATGAGTATCCAGCAGACCGTTCCGAGACGCATAGCAGTTCTTCCGTGCATGAGACGGCGGAACCAAAACCACGATTCGAGAAAACCCAGAAGAAAAAAGCCACCGACGATTGAGCAAACAATAATGATGATTTCTTCCACTGGGAGCAAGCATCCACTGGGACCCCAGTAGCAGGAGTCGTCGCTTGAGCTACTCGAGGTGCTTGAGGAGGAAGGGTCGTAAGGGTCGTAGTAGAGACCGCCGCCTGTTGTGGAACTAGGCGTGGGTGAAGCGGTTCTGTAAGGCAGCGGTGGCGTGTAGCATGACTCGATATATGCATAATAGTTGAAATCGTTCGTCGTCGGGTATGGTGCAGCACCACCGGAAAGATACCATGTTTCACTGACGGTAGTGTCACCGTATCGATCTGACACAGTCGAACCAGTTGCGACGGAGGTCGCGGTGACAAGTTCCCTGGCCGCTCTGGGTATGTCTACAGATGCTACACTTGTGACTGTGACTGCAAGATCGTTAGCATGGGTATAATAAATGATATGCGGAATGCGGTCTGTACGGAGACAGGCGAGCATGCCCGCTTCAGAGGTCACTCACAAACTGTAGGGCATGATGAAGGAGCAGTCATCGTCACAGGCATGTAGTAGTCGTAAACCGTTTTAGTTGTTGTCGATGGAGAAGTTGTCGCCGAAACCCCATAGACTTTAGTTGGTACAAGGTCTGATTCGGTAACCACACCGGTAGGGTAGTATAGATAGACGACCTCGACATCACTATAGGAATCTGCATAGGTCGTGGTGAATGTTGCTGCAACGGTTGGCGTGACATCGCTCTTGATGGTTCGTGTTTCTAAATAGGTTTCTGTAGTGATCTCGCCATTGTAGTACGTATACGGCGACTCGGAGTAAACGTCGATAAGCCGCGTAGTAATCGTCCAG
Organism: Plenodomus tracheiphilus IPT5; assembly: GCA_010093695.1. Taxonomy (NCBI): domain Eukaryota; kingdom Fungi; phylum Ascomycota; class Dothideomycetes; order Pleosporales; family Leptosphaeriaceae; genus Plenodomus; species Plenodomus tracheiphilus. Next base: position 144,845 of record MU006337.1, read on the forward strand.
AAGGCCGGAGCAAAAGATGAAGTAGAGGGCTCATAGTAATAGTTGTTCTGAGCGTTAATTGTCGCTGAAATTATTAATACTGTGAAAAGAGTGTTAATGAGAGCCATGGCCGTCGAGCACCGTTCATGAACGAGTGTATAGGTGCGCGAAACGAAAGATTATCGACAGGGCTGTCATCCCGCCCGCGGGCGTCACGATCATTTTAACCTCTACCAAGCACCACGCCATCAGGCAACGGCTGACGCCTGTTGACCGGTGCGATGAGTCCCATCTCGCTTTCGAACTTGGCGACTCGCTGCAGCCTTGCATTCAGTCAGGGGCTGGCCGCGCATCATCATCATAGCCAATCAGATAAAGATCGCAGAGCGAGGGAAGACTTCCCGTGGGAAGCCTAGATGCTTAGCGGAATTGGAAGGGCTATCTTTGGACCCTTGCGGCTCGATGTTGTTTAGCCTGAGCAGGGTGTGCTGGATGCCTAAGCACAACGAGAGGGTACGCATCGCTCTGGCCGTGCTGGATTTGAGGTCTGGAAGCATGGTATATGGCAAACTTTTGCATCAATGAACAGGGCTAGAAGAAGTTCCGTCTTGGCCAGACGCTGCATGTCGATGTGTCGTCTTTGTGTAGAGCGCAAGATGTTGCAAGTGCAAGGAAATTTTGGCGCGGAGATGCAGACACCGTTTGTGGCGTTCTCGCATGCCACCCAACGAAAACTGCGACAGCTTGGCAACATGCGATGGAAATCCTCTAGAACCCGCAGGCCTTCGGTGTTGGCTGATTTGAGACAAGACTGTTTGAAAGCTCCGGATCATGTTGTCCAAATGAAGCAGTATACGACTTGTCAAGTGACGTTGCACAAGAGCCACACCCGTGGACGGACATTTTGCGACACACACGTGAGACGGCGTACACCAGCGCATGCCACGCGGCGGGTACGTTCAAATTTATGCCACGGACCACGGAATAAACTCATCGGTCGCTCGATGCGAAAGATAAGGGTCCCGGTGGGAAGTACTTGGGTCTGCCCAGGTGGCCAGCACAATGTCACGTGCTCATACGCAGAAATCTGGGATGGACATGGTAGCCTTGGAGATAGAACCTAGCCCAACCACTCACAGCGCAAACGACAAGAACTCACAAATCAAACCACTTAGAAGATGCCAAGTCCTCAAGCCTCCTCAAGAAGCAAAAAAGAAATCATGTGTGACCTAACCAGGGGTCGCTAATTGGTGTTAGTGGGGATTCGAACATTGGGAACAATATATAACTTACAACCTGGAATCTCTTGATGTCAGATTACTCAATCGTAGTCAAGCGCCTTGCCATTGGGCCATTAGGCCAGTGATCTGATTTGTCACTGTTGTTGATCTTGTGAGTTTTGGTTCATATATTCCAAGCTTGAAATCAGCCGCTAGACTCTCCATGCGAATCACAAAAGTTATTTGGGCCAGCTATCTCTTCTGTGTGGGCTGGAACAAAAGAAGATTCTGCTTTGTAGTGCGATGCGTAGTGGGTCAATGGAGGTGGAGTGGGCCCGCGGGAGTAAACGATGGCACTAAACTAGGGACGTGAGCATCATGGGTATGTAAGTTGTGGCTCTGAAGCATCAGCGAAGGTATACCATCATTACGAGAAATTTTTGAGATTAATTGATGCTGTCGACCGCAATTGATATTACAATGGCTGTTAGTTCCGCATCAAGTTTATTGCGATCATCTCAATCGACGACACTAAGACTAAGCGCGGGCCGAAGGTTGCGAAAGAGTATTACCACCGTCAGGGTACAACACTTGCTCATTGTAGAACACACCTCCTGGTCCAGCCAGGAATAGTACAGTCGCAGCCATGTCGGTGTCCTTTCCAGGTCGCCCGGCGGGGTTCGACATTTCGCTCTTGATCTCGCTCTTGTTGTTCTCATCTGATGTTCCCGTCGTCATCTACATGCTATTAGCATGACGCAGTAACAATTTTGAATCATCTGAGCCCTACCTCGCTTGGGAACACACCGGGCGCAATGGTGTTCACGCGAACCTTTGTGCCGATGAAAGTTGTTGCCAGCATCCTGCCCAGATGTGTGGCTGCAGCCTTGCTCGAAGCATAAGCGAATTGACCGGAGCTAGATCCCTTCATGTACCCAGAGATACTGCTAACATTGATGATTTGAGAAGAGTAACCGGGAGTCACCTTTCCACCCTTGGCGAGTAGAGGCAAGAATGTCATGGACATCCAAAAGATGCTACCGACGTTTGTTTTCATCGTATCAGCCCAGTTCTCCGGCTGCGACTTGAGAAAGTGGTCGGAGATAGCCTGAGGATCCCCCATGTCGGGTTGACCCGCGCTGGAGAACTTGGTGTTGTCGTCGCGTGCAATGCCGGCGTTGTTGACAAGAAGTTGGATGCCATTGGGCTCCTTTAGACAGAGCTCGTCGTACAAACGCTTGACGTCATCCTTCTCGCTGAGCATCTATCAGCCTTGGGGTCTATGGCGATTGATGTATCGAAAACATACCTGACGTCTCCCTGAAGTGGAATGATTTGACCTGGACCGTCGTTATAGAGTTCTTCCGTCTTCTTCAGTACCTCATCCCGTCTGCTTGTGATGTAGACTTTGGCGCCGTTGGCAACCAGAGCTTGAGTAATCATCAAACCGATTCCGGTAGATCCACCAGTGACGAGCGCTGTTACGTGTGAGACATCGAAGAGCTTGGAGCTTTTGAGCTCGTCGTTGCTAGCTTTTCCGTTGCCCATGTTTCGCGAGATTTGATATGCGGTTCTAGAAAGAAACTGTGATCGAAGTGTAGTATTGGTCAATCGAGCAGATCGTGTGAAAAGTCGGAGCATGTTTGAGATTGTGTTGTGAAGCGTGCTGCTTTTATGTGCTCATAGGCGGAGAAACGATGTCACTTGCTTGTGAGCGCAACATCATGACGTTTGGACTATGCGTAGCGAGGGGAACAGACGGTCCAGAGAATAGGATCTGTCCATTGCAACTGCACCTGATTAGTATCATCAGCGCTCCTCGGGAGAAATATCAGCTTCGGTAGTTTGAGAATACGATGATGGGTCTCGTTGCGATTCAAAGTCGCAGGAATTTGCTAGCGACCTGCAGCGACCGTGGGAAGCGTTTTTGGGTGTTTATGGCGATAGTCTGGTCGACACCATAGCGCAATGAGAACATCACATATTACCATACCATAGGTATGTTCAACTGATCCCCACGACTTCCGGGCTTACCTGGAGATGCACGTCGTTCCTATGGACTTGATGTTTGGACTCCATGGTGCAGTCGGAACAGCTGATGACGACATAGGTAAGCTATCTAATCCCGAGCCATCTCCGCTACATCTTCGTGCCCGTGGTAGGACCTCCCAGACTCATCAAGGTACACGCCGCACGCATGTCATCGCCGTCTGCATTTGCAATCCTTCGCCAGGCTGTATGCGCCCTATGAAACACAAAAGTCATCACCTAATTCCAACGTTTTGTCAGCCAGCGACCTCTGGTTGGATGCGTCGGATTAGTAACCTCGGTCGGAAATAAGACTATGGCATCATCGCCACCGCGGCCGCCTGGGAGGGGTTTCATCGACGGATGACAGACGATTTGACGCCTCATGTTCCAGCATCAGCTTGTCGCATTTCTAATCGTACCGCTGCATATAATAGACCGGAAGTCACCTTGATCACAGTTGATCTTATCATACAACTTACACTACGATCAATTGACCCAGCTAGCCTACCATTTCACGACCTTCTTCCGACATATACCCCTCTTAGAATCGATTAATCGTATCTCCACCACGACACGATGACGACCGCCGCGTACCTTCCCACACCAGCGCACCAGCTCTCGGATCCTGAACCCTCATCACTTCAGACCTCTGAAGACGTGAACTTCCAGGGCTTGCCCATTCCACGTGGGCCTGTGACAGCTGCGCTCTCCTTCTATAAAGCACCTGAAGACGATGCACCACCACACAACTATGTTGAGCCCCTTCCGGGTGTACCACAACGAAATTGGGGCGACGACTGGACAAAGGTGACACTCCAAGACCTGAGAGGCCAGGAGCACAAGTTCACGCTCGATCAAAACGCGTTCGACACGTACCAGAATATCAAGAGCGAGGAACACGACTTCACAGATGACGAGCGGATACGACAAGTGTACTATCCCGAGGTCGAGAAGCTGCTGCTAGACAACGTGCAAGGCGCACAGAAGGTTATTCTCTTCGATCACACAATCCGTCGTCCTACTGGCAATCGCAACCCAGTGACACGAGTACATATTGATCAGACACCGTTCTCAGCGGCGGAACGCGTCAAACTCCATGCACCAGAGGATGCAGAAAAACTACTCCAAGGTCGCTACCGCATCATCAATGTTTGGCGCCCGCTCAATGGACCCGTCATGGCTTTCCCATTGGCTGTAGCGGACAGCCAGACCGTGGAAGACGAAGATTTGATTCCAATTGAGCACCGATATCCAGACAGAAATGGTCAGACAGCTGCCGTGAGACACAACCCTGGGCAAAATTGGTACTACTGGTCTGGCATGACCAACGAGGATCGATTGCTGTTGAAGTGCTATGATAGCGATGAAACCGTCGGTCAATGGGGGCGCGTTCCACATACAGCTTTCAACGACCCACGTACGCCTGAGGGTGCCGTTGGTCGGGAGAGTATCGAAGTCAGGGCATTGGTCTTTGGCTAGTCCCAATCTGGGAGCCATTATCTCTTTGCAGCGTCGCATTGTCCTAGTCCTTTTTTTGTAGCAGTTTACAGCCAGCGCTCATCTGTCATTTACTACTCGCAATCGTTCTAACCACGATGACCTACGGAATGTTCATAAGTGTGCCCTCCTGATAGTAACAGCCGTATAAACCTTTTACTCGAACCCTGTGTACTCGCACCATGCACTCTATCCCATTGCAAAACTCCAAAAAGGGACCAAGGTACTTTAATACAACCAAGCCAGCAAAACCCGACTGATTGATTGTTGCAAACACCGATAATCATGCTTTTCCATATTGAGTCATGTGCTAACTACAGTCGCCCGGTTTCGCACCCCACATCCCGACGGGGGCACCTTCCCCAGATTTGTGGCCCCGCGATCCCCACACATCACATCGTATATGACGCTCGCAACATATCAGGTCGAAGTTACGGATAATATCAAGTCCGCCTTTCGCATGGTACCCGCCCGGAGTGATTGCACTGGCGAAGTAGAGCCGACGTTCACCCTTGGTGCACACTCCGGCAGGAGAGGATAGCGTGTTCTTCCGAGTCTGCCTTTGTCAATGGCGCACATTCTAATGAAAATTTGTGCAGTTGCTCTACGGAAATAATGATGCACGGATTTTCTCTGGCGTGCCTGGATACATTGTAGGTAGATGCAGCCCCGCGACCCCAAGATGTGGAGCCGAAAGCATGTGTGTTATGCACGACATCAACATTGTACATAAGGTGAAACATTTGCTCGGTCTCAACTGTATCACAATCCAGAGAGTACGGACAGCCGGCAGATAACTTCAAAAAGATGGGCTTCCTGGCACTTTCACTTCTCGCGCTGGCGACTGTCAGCACTGCCACGGATACAATCAAACTTATTGTACCTCATGCACCACCAGATGGCACCTTTACACTTGATGGCTCGTTTCAGGGCTACTCAATGGAAGTTGCGTCTTTTCCTGATCTGGCTGGTAACACAAGGTGCGTTGAAATGCGCAAGTAGTGAACATCATGCTAATGGTCCATCTAGTTCACCAAACAAGCTATCCATCCGTATGCTACAAAACCTGAAGGACATCACTGGATCACCAGCACACATTCGCGTCGGCGGTACCACTGCGAACCATGCCACATGGGTACCGGACCAGAAACGAGCTATCATACAAAACTTCGCTACTCCTGGGGCTGACCAGCCGGCCAATGTTAGTCTGGGCCCCAACTACCTGCAATCTTTCCAGACCTTTCCAAAAGGCACACTGTACACAGTCGGCGTCACCTTTGACAGCGGAAAAGTAGGAGAAGATGGTACCGTCAAAGAGTCCATGGCATTCTATCAAGGCATAGGCGACGACCTGTTCGCCTTGGAAGTCGGCAACGAGTTCGATGGTACATTGACCTCCCCTACACCCCTTTACCTCCATCATCTAACATTCACACCAGCGTTCCCCGTAAACCGCACCCTACCCTACACCATCCAAAAATTCGTCCCCGAATGGCTCAACCGCACCTCCGCCCTCCTAACCCGCGTCTTCGCCAAAGCGCCCTCGAAAAAACTCTTTCAAGCCGGCGCCTTCGTTGCCCCCGGCACCGTAAGCAACGACACAACCTTCAACGCACAAGCCGCAACCGACCTCGGCATCTTCACCACCGGCGTCGCGCGAACATACTGCACCCACCAATACTTCGGCGCTGCATGCCATCCCGTCAAGCCCACGCTCGCAGGCGCACTCATGAACCGCACCGCATTGCAACTCGCCATGAACTTCCACGCCAGCGCCGCCGCACTCACACTTTCAAACGGAGTACCATACGTCCTCGGCGAAACAAACTCCATCGCCTGCCAAGGTCTAGCAGGTGTCTCTGACGTCTTTGGCGCTGCAATCTGGGCAATCGACTACGCCTTGTACGCTGCCGCTGTTCAAGTCTCGGGAATATATTGGCACATGGGTACGGGGTATCGATATAATGCGTGGCAGGCTACGCAAAATGGGACGACGGCGCCCGGACCCCGACCACTGTATTACGGTAATTTGTTTGTTGCGAGTGCGTTGGGTGGTAAGGATAAGCAGGTCGTTGCGATTGCGAATACGAGTTCGGTGGCGGGATATGCAGTGTATGCGGCTGCGAGTCCGGAGAAGCGCGCGCAGTTGGAGGGTATTGTGTTGGTGAATATGGAGGTGTATAATTCTAGTGCGAGTACTGCGGGAGTGAGGTCGAGTGTGGACTTTGAGTTGCCCAAGGGATGTGGGGGGCAGAATACGAAGGTCAGTGTGAGGCGGTTGACTGCGGCTGGGGCGGAAGTTAAAGATAGAATTGCGTGGGCGGGACGAACGGTTGCGCTTGATGGCATGATTAGTGGGAAGGAGGTTGTTGAGCAGTTGGTGGGTGGGACGGTGAATGTCAAGGCGAGTGAGGCGGTCTTGATATCATTCAAATGAGGAGGTGCACTTAGCTTGATGAATGACCAGACGCTCACTGCTGATTCAGTGACGTGGTAGTATAATGCTATCTACATAAAGAACCGCTGAGTGAACTGCGTGTAGAGAAGAATATGAGATCGTATGTGGTGGCATTCATGGCCAGTCCAAGGCCTACACATCTTTTGAATGCACTCCGTGAAAATGCTCTACCTGCGCATGCGGCACCAGGACGAGTGCATAAGTCCCTTGCGGTCAATGTGCCAGCTTGCCACGTATTTGCCAAGTCTGGCCTGTATTCGCAGGCCGTGTTCCAGGCCCAGTCCAGACGTCTCGATGAAGTCCTCAATGCTCTCGACAAAGTCAGACAGCTCCATCTCATTTTTGCCCTGCAGGGCGACCTGCTGTATATCCAGCTTGACAAGGAACCCATCTGCACTCATCCTGTCAGATATGCCTTCATCATCTGGGTTTTCTTTGGGCGATCGACCATAACTCTTCATGTAGGGGGCTATACGAATGCCCCGTACTGCTGATCTACGAAGCGAATCATTGGCGTACAAATGATAGTTCTCGCTCAGGCTTCTAAGGAGCCACATCTCTTGACCATCATTCACTTCGTGAAGCTCTAGCATAGAAAGTTGAGTCGGCGTGGACTCGAGCTGGAGGTAGAACTTCGACGAGCGGTGGTGATTCTCTATGAGATTTAGCACCTCAACTCCTTCGGCGGGCAAGGGCATGCCGCAACAGAACGGCTCGATCCAGCCTAGACGAGGCTTCCCATCCCGTCGTTGGAATGTGTCAACGTATTCATTCACTGTAGAGAGTCGTGTGCGAACTCGTCGAGTGTCGAGCAACCATGGTGTGAGCTCTTCCCGAATCTGCCGCGTCGTCTGTGTAAAGCCCCACGAAGATTGTGGGAAGTTTTCGCTCGCGCCGTCACCGAAGCCACGAGTCGTCCGACGGGGAATCCCGTTGGGGTAATGTGTGAGTGTAGGCCTCACCTTTTCATCATTTTCCATGACTTGCTGGTATATCATGTTCCGTATCTCGCCTGACAGTGCCGACCAGGGAACGTTCTGGACACCTTTCTGTCTCGGTGGATAATTGCGACGATGACATTTGGGTGACTCGTCATCGTCATCGTCATCGTCCTCCTCTTCCGCTACGGGATTGCGTTTCAACTCCTGCACCCAGTCGTGCCACGGCTCAAGCTGTTCCACCTCAGCCTTGAGATTGCGCCTGTTGATTCTTTCAGCCTTCATGTTAGGCTTAATGATGCGCGACTTCTCCACGCGATGGATCCGTTTCGAGGACTTTTGACTACGAGACTGCCTATCAGCCTTGATGGCGTTTTTAGGCGCTCTTCTGATTTCTGAGGACTTGCTGTCAACTTCCGCGCTGGCGTGATATCTGTGCGAGAGAGGCACTGGCGGCTTATTGAAGTCGGCAAACCCTGCTAATTCAGCGGCCAGCTTGTCTTTCAAAGCTGTGCGCTTTGATGTGGATGATGTGCAGTCTGCTTTCACAGACTTCCTCTTGCTTCGAGAGGTCTTCCTCGACATGTACTCCGACTCGGAGGAATTGCTGTGGGTATCTTTACTGTTGTGATGTCTGCGCGATGCAGGAACTGGTGGCTTGTTGTAGTCGGCGAGATCCGCAAGTTCGGATTCAAGTTCACCGAGTGCAGACCTTTGCCTGGAGGGCTTTGCAGCATCATCACTATCACTGCTATCGTTTCGAATAGCCACACCTCGCTTCTCAAGGTCGCGACGACTATATAAGCGACGCCTCTTATATCTCTGAGTGTTGGCAGGTTGGCATATCGGTGGAAGTGGTGTGTCTCCATGTTCGCTGGAGCTGTCTGAGTCTACGATTGGTAAAACGCGGCTGCCACGATGAGCGCGGAGTCGCTTCGAGCTGCGGTCACTGGCACCATGTGCACAATCGGACTTGTGTTTGAGGCCCATGGTGGTGATGAACTTGTGGAACTGGGTTTGTGTGTATAGACGATAGGCGCACAAGTGCCAGATCCTGTGTAAATTCACTGAGGCGAGTGTGTTTGTTTGAAAGAGATGTTCTCAGCAGTTAGGGAAAGAAGGCTTGGGGTTACTGCTACAAACGGTGGTCACTAGCGCCGCACTGCGCTTCGGGTGATGGAGATGCACGCGCGCCGTACCACATCTATGGCTACCTTTCACACCTCTCTTTCACATGTTTAAACGGGTGAAAAATTCCAAGAATAGCCCATGCAGAGTGACTAGTGAAAACATACAAGAAGCCTTGTTGGACGTTCAAGCTCCGCGTGGCGAGGACAGTCCTGTGAAACTTGTAGCGAAGGTCACATGCATCGCGAGAAGGAAGTGTCGCTTGGTTCTACATTTCATCGTCAATGCCCTGTAATGGGAGAGGAGAGTGCACCCATGATATGATATAGGTGGCACTGTGGGTATTTGAATGTTGTGATGCACAAACCTCTAGATCTCTCTCGTAGAGCATTGCTTTCATGCACATAGCCTCTTTACGATATGGCAACCATTATCTCCCAATTATTTGCATTCTCTTTCGATAGCAATTACGTCCTCTGCCACAGGTTTCGCCCATAAAAAGGCCAGGTATGCTGGGGATAAGTATCATGCCAAGGGTGATCATGCAGCCTGTATATGCGATCCTCTGTTTGTCCTTGGTGCTGTTGTGCTATTGGTGGTGTTGGCTGGTATGGGCCCGGGCTTGCAGTGGCTCCCCATCGTGAGCTGCAACCTTTTGGGGCAACTCTGGTACTGGGTCCATCTGGAATAGCCGCACTAGAGTAGTCAGCGCCGAGAATAGAAAACATATCAGCGCTCCATGCGTAGAAGTTATGGTGTTGGAGGGTCGAGCCTGAGAACTTCTAGTTGTGATACCACCCACCGTGCACACCCTGACGACATCATCAAACCTGGAGATGCCTCATGTCCTACTCCTGACTCATCAAGGAGAAGTTCAACGCCAATTCATCGCATGCGCATGCTACACCGTTACGTTGACGTTGAGCTGTCCACAAGTCCGCGGTGGCGTGGCATAGACCAAGTCCACACTACATTCGGTACACCGGCTGCTGAGTACTCTGTTTGGAGAACGTCTCTGTTCTAGCCGACCTTTACGGTGAAAGCCTCTCCATCCACCTTCAGAGGATAAAATGCCAGTGCGAATATAAATTGGTGTCTGGTTGGGGAGATCAAGGCTAGAGCCTAAGGAACACAGCAAAACGGCGACTCTTCAAACTCGCCCAAACCTCGGGGAATTGGATCGAAGACCTGACGATAGATCCGGCGCTTGCTTACGAGATCGTTTGAACCCTGAATTCCCGATTACTCACATGCTGAAAGCGATTTCGATGGTAGGCGTTTCGCGCCCGCCAGTTGCCCTTTCGGGTCGGCGTGCATGATCAGTAAACACAGAACACAACCTCGGGTCGCCCCCAGCACCTCGCCCCCAGCCAATCCCACGCCAGTGTCGACACCAATCTCCATTCCCTGCCATTTTGCGGCTACGCCTTTTCAGGCGACCAACTCGATGCATGGATCATGGCAGGGTGATTGCGTGCGATTCTTTCTTACTGCACAGGGCTCGTACGAAATATGCAAGCCATGCCGGAGCGGGTACCGTATGGCATAACCTCTGGTGGCGTAGCAGTAGCCGAGCAGTAGATTACTTATCCCCATGGGCTACATGTGATATGGTCAAGGGCGGATTGTTGTGTAATCTACTTGAGCTGCTGGACGCCCACCCAGGTTCTGATCTGCACCGGTTGTATCCCTACAGAAGCCATGTCTCAGCTGTCGCAAGAGGCGCGACCTGCATCCATCAGGGATGTGGAGAAGAATGTGGTCGAAGGTGAAGACGGTTCTACAGCATCTTCATCCTTCAATGACCACATGCAGATCTCGCAGCCTCAACAAGGTGCACAGGATCCCACATCACAGACGATGGGCACGACAACAGCTAAGCAGGAAGTCAAGGTAATGGACTGGAATGGCCCTGACGACCCCGATAACCCACACAACTGGCCAATGTGGAAGCGAACATACCACATCATTATTCCCGGGCTCTTTGGTTTCGCTGTGTTAGTCTACAATGTCGAAGTGTAGAAGACGTGCTGACAGGAATACAGTACATTCGGTACCTCGATCTATTCACCCGCACTCGCAGACATTATGCGCGACTTTGACATCTCACGGACGGTAGCGATCCTAGGCTTGACGGTCTATACTATCGGCCTTGCCTTGGGACCCATCTTCACAGCACCACTGAGTGAGCGCTACGGACGAAAGATCATCTACGTGGTTCACTCGCCCATCTTCATGCTCTTCACGCTTGGAGCCGGATTCTCAATGAGCTTCGCTAGCCTATGTGTATGTCGCTTCCTCGCTGGTGTTGCGGGAAGTCCTGGGCTTGCTGTCGGAGCGGGCAGCAATGCAGACTTGTTCCCCGTGCATCAGAGGGCCGTGATAACGAGTGTTTTCCTGATGGCTCCTTTTGCTGGGCCAGCACTAGGGTAAGCCGACGACAGACTCTCGAACGAGTTAATCGGGTGCTAACACATGTAGTCCTGTCGTCGGTGGTTTCGTCGCGCAATACAAGTCCTGGCGGTGGACCCAATGGTGCATGATTTTCATCACCCTTGCCATAGCCCTCGCCGGGCTTCCCATGAAGGAAACCTTCAAACCCATAATTCTCGAGCGACGAGCAAAGAAAGCGGGTATCCCCCTACCACCCAAGCCAAAAACTCCATTCACCCTGGGTGAGCTGTACGTTCGACTCACACGACCACTACATTTACTCTTCACCGAGGTATGTTCCCCAAGTCCATATAATAAATGCATACATCTAACTCCATTCCAGCCTGTAGTAATATTCTTCTCCCTCTACACCGCCTTCGCCTTTGGCGTCCTCTTCCTATTCTTCGCCGCGTTTCCATTCGTCTTCCAACGCCCGCCTTATTCATTCACCATCTCTCAATCCGGATTGGCTTTCATCGCCATTGGCATCGGCGTCTTGCTCGGGGGCTTCACGAACATAATGGTCGATCGCGTAATCTATCAAGCAAAGTACAAACAAGCTGTTGCAGCTGGCAAGCAAAATGTGGAACCCGAGCATAGACTCTACAGTGCCATGGCAGGAGGCACCGGGATGGTGGTGGGGCTGTTTTGGTTTGGATGGTGTGCGGATCGAGGAGTGCATTGGGCGGCTACGTTGCTGGGTGCTGTGCCGTTTGCGTGGGGGAACATGTGCTTGTTTGTGAGTTTTGAGATGATATGTGCTGGGACGGAGGGGAGCTAACAGTCTCGGTGTAGGCAGCTTCAGCGCTGTACCTCACGGATGTGTATGGGTTTCAGAACGGCGCATCGGCCATGGCGGCGAACGGAATCGCTCGATATACCCTCGGTGGCATATTCCCATTGTTCACCGTGCAAAGTGAGTTCAGGTGGAGAGGTCTGAACTATGGTGCAGCTTACTGACATGAATGCAGTGTACGATGGCCTAGGAATCGGATGGGCGACATCACTCCTTGGCTTCGTCGCACTGGCTATGGTACCTATTCCTTTCCTCTTCTTCAAGTACGGCCGGGCAATCCGCGCCAAGAGCAAATACCCTGTTGTCATATAGGACCTAATCATCGAGATACCGTCTATGCATGGAACCGCTCCCTTTCCGATACATGACTCTTGAGTCTCCACATACTCACGCAGTCTCGTACAATGCCGTCTATAACCCCGACCGTGTGCGTCCTCCTCGGCGTATAGTGTGCAATCTTGACCAACGCATTCTCAGCCTCGGGTCTATCGGTCGCAACCACAACTCCATTTTCGTCGTAGGTGATTTCTTCGCCTGGCCGCTTCAACAGCTCGGCGTGGACCGTTGGAGGGCACGCCCATGGTGGGCCACCGGAATTTGCTGGCTTGTGTGTTGGGAATTCGATACAGATGAGTACGCCATCGTCGTGCCTAGTGTCAGACTCCGGGTCTGCCTTAGTGTCGTGCTCGCGCAGTAAACGGGCAGTCCGCTTCGCCCATTTTGATCTCAACTCCGGCGGAAGTGCGCAGAGAAACTACAACGTCACATTAGCGATCCCCCAATTGACCGTCGAGAAAGCATAGCCACAGATAACTCACCGTATAATCCAATACAACATCAAACCCCCCACCATCGCGCTCCCACCCCTCAACCCCTCCGACCCAACTTTCCTCAAAATAATCCCCCTCAAGCACTACCATCTTTCCCCAATCTCCCTTCTTCTCCCTCCCCTCCTGATCAAAAACCTTGTACTCGCCCTCTAACGGGCCCTGCCCAGGATCCTCCAACCACTCCCTCGCCGCCCGCGCCGCATGCGCACTAACCTCAAGCCCGTACGCATCATACCCATGCGCCGCAAACAGCGCTACGTCATACCCCCTCCCACACCCCGGTATCAAAACGCGACTGCGTGTGCCGTTCTTCCTGCGCGGCGGGGGCAAGGATGCGTAACCCAAGGAGGACGAGTTTGGAGGGGGTGCGGCGGGGGTGGGATTTGGGTCTGGGGAGGTGGAGGGGCGGTCGCGGATGTTGAGGAGGTCGATTAGGGCGGGGGAGGAGGACCCGCGGTCCCAGGGGAGGAAGGTGGGGGTGCGCCAGAGGGAGTCCCAGGTTGAGGGGTGGGAGGAGGGTGGGGCGGAGGCGAAGAGAGAGGCCAGGCGGGTTTGGTTTTGGGATGCCATTGGGATGGCTGTGGGGGGTGTGGTGTGGTATGTTGTAGTCTGCAGTGGGGTGGGGAGATTGGGGGAGTTGGAGATGCGTGGGAGAGTTTTGAATGGAGGGTCGAATGTGACGGGGAGATTCAATGGCGATGGTTGTTGTCGTTACATGGAAGATATCATAGGTGACGTCGGACCTTTGGATGGGTCTAGCGTCGGATACAAGTCGGATCAGAAGTGAGAATTGCAACCGCTACGACTGGCTGCTCAATGGCACTCCGTATTGTGAATATTGTTTTCAGATTTCGAGTGGCAAGAGTCTAGAACACAAATCATGAGCGCGTTCCTGGATGGTACCTCGGTGCATGTAGAATACCTTGCTCACCCCAAAGTACCCCGCCAAAACGCCCCTCGCGTGGTAATGTACACATGTCGTCATATGCCCATGCCAAAACGTCCGTTACCTACCCAGACCTTGAAAACCACCGTCTAGGGGTCTACAAGAAACGTCGAGGAAAGCTTGGCATGCACATGCTACCCGAGTCCCATGCTCTGTCCATCAGCCCTGCAGAATAAGCACAAGGAAGAAAAGCACTATGCATACTCTACAGAATCCAAACGACGATTACTGAACGGCGCCCATTCCGCTCTAAGGTCCTCCCGCCTACCCCGCCGGCAATAAACGCAACCAGCAACCACACATCCCAGCCTTAACAGCGCACACGCCACGGAAAGCCGTAGCTGGGCCATCGTCTACATACATCCGATGATGAGGAAAAACAACGCAGAACCTCGCACTTCCGGGACTGGGGTACGTTGCAGCGAGCGCAGACGAAACGGTGGTATTGCTAATTGTAACGTGGCGAATGTGACCGCGTTTCTTTCCTCTCTTTCTCTCTCTCTCTCTCTCTCTCTCCCCTCCCCCCCCCCCCCCTTTTGCTCTGCCTCCCTATTTGTTCTTGTTCATTCGTGACTTTCGCGAGCGTCGAGGGACCGTTTGGTTTGGTTAAAACGACATAGGAAGCCATCGGCCGAGGTTGCAAGGGTATGCGTGTTTTCTCCATGAGGGGAAAACCACCCAGGGCGACGTCGGAAAAGCCAAAAAAGCGGAGGTAACGGAAAAGCTGCTTGAGCGGCAGCAGCTAAGAAGGCGGAAGGCGGACGGACGGCGTTGGGGAAAAACAAACAAGCCTTTTTTTTTTGGAATTTTAGCACCAAAACCAACAAACAAGCCGTTCTCTTTTGACGTTTCCTGATCGGTCAAGGAGAAGTACCGGTTTCTGGGATCGCGGGAGACATGGCAATGGGGCATCTTGGTCGGGACGGACCGAACAGGACGAGCACGAGCATGATGAGCGTACGCACAGTCGATCGATCGAGAGGATCGGACCGAGGGAGTGAGACCGATGGTGAAGCACGAGAGGAGAATGAGATATTCGATGGTTCAAAGGATGGCGGCGTACAAGGTCTTGATTTATCAAGTAAAGAGGAAGATTCAATATCGTCATCGTCTCCACGCGCATCGACGGTTTCACTGCACTCGATTACGCCTCCAGCCGCCACCACAACCACCTCTCAACAACAACAACCACCCCTCTCACGAACCCCAACCACAACTCCAACCGCCATACGAATCCCCCGACCCCACCGCCGCGGCCTCTTTGCCCACCTAACCCTCCTCCCCGAAATAACCCACCCTCCACACTACCCCCGCCCCACCAAATGGTTCCTCACCTTCCTCGTCGCCTTCTGCGCCATGGCCGCCCCAATGGGCTCCGCAATCGTCATGCCAGTCCTGCACGAAATATCCATCGCATTCCACAGCTCTCACACAATCACCAACATGAATGTAGCAGTGTACATGCTCAGCATGTCCATCTTCCCCCTTTGGTGGTCTAGTTTCTCCGAACGCCTTGGTCGACGCACCATATATATCGTTAGTTTTGCGCTGTTCATTGTGTTTGCGGTTCTCAGTGCCGTAGCGAGTAATATAGCCATGTTGATTGTTTTTCGCACGTTGAGTGGGGGCGCGGCAGCGAGCGTGCAGGCGGTGGGTGCGGGGACGATCGCAGATATTTGGGAGACCAAAGAGAGGGGCAGGGCGATGGGGATTTTCTATCTAGGACCGCTTTGTGGACCGTTGTTTGCGCCGATTGTTGGGGGGGCGTTGGGGGCGGGACTAGGGTGGAGGAGTACGCAGTGGTTTTTGGTGGTGTATGGGGGGGTTACGTTGGTGTTTATTGTGTTGGCGTTGCCGGAGACGTTGCATAGGGGGGAGAAGGAGATTAGGAGGTTGGAGGAGGGGGTTGCGTCCGAGAGGGAGGAGGACAGGAGGAGGGTAGCGCCTGGTGAAAGTGATGCGGCGGTGGTGGATGACAAGGATGCTGGTGCGGGTGCAAATGGACGGCCCACGAGTACTCTGCAACGAAGCACGACTCGTACATCGACCATCCAACAAACAAAAGCAATCCTCACACACCTCCGCCAAATCTTCTTCGACCCCCTCCTGATTATCAGCTGGCTGCGATTTCCTCCCGTCCTGCTAACCGTCTACTGCGCCAGCATCACATTTGGAAGCCTATATATCCTAAACATCAGTATCCAATCTACCTTCGCTTCCGACCCCTACGACTTCTCCACCCTCATCGTCGGACTCCTCTACATCCCCAACTCCGCCGGCTACCTCCTCGCATCGCTATTTGGCGGGAGATGGATCGACAGCATCATGGCACGGGAGGCCAAGAAAGCCGGACGTTATGACGAAAGGGGACGATTGGTGTACAGACCCATGGATCGAATGAAGGAAAATGCCTGGGTTGCGGCGTTTTTGTGGCCGAGCGCATTGATCGTGTATGGGTGGACAGCTCGATATGGTGTGCACTGGGTCGTGCCGATGATTGTGAATTGTATGTGGTTTATAACCCCGCTTACGTTCTTCCTCACCACACACAGCACTGACAATGTCGCACAGTCTTCTTTGGAATAGGCTCCATGCTCATCTTCGCCCTTGTCTCCACCATGCTGACTGAATTCATGCCGCGCCGCACCGCCTCGGGAATCGCACTCAACAACTTCGTGCGCAACATCTTCTCGTTTACAGGGGCCATGGTGGCGGAACCGGTGCTGAGTGGGATTGGCAATGGGTGGCTGATGACGATTTTGGGGCTGTGGAGCGTGGTGACGGTGTGTGCGGCGTTGGGGGCTATGGCACGGTGGGGAGAGAAGTGGAGGGTGACCATGGTCGAGGTTTTGGGTTGAAGCCTGACGTTTCATTTGCAAAGGCGCATGGCTATTCGCTGTAAGGTGGCGGAGAGATTGCGCATATTTCTTATAACATGAGGCAAGGCGTTGTGGCTGGAAGGATGGCTAGATCCTAGACGCTGGGACAATACAGCCTTCGTGACGAAAAGGTGATAGCCCATATGGTAGCGGTGGTCTGTCCTATGAAGAAGTGTTCAGTTTACTTTCCGCAGCGAGTTATAGTGCTCTCCCAAGCCGTGACTGTGCTTGTAGTATCCCAGCCATATCTCTGCCACCTCCTTCTCAGCCTTGTTGTTACGCTCATCTTCCTCTGGCGGTATACTGTTGACGCTCCCGTCACTATGCAACACGCATATCCTCACCCCATAAGACCTGGCGAGCGCCAGCAACTCCAAATGCCCGCCCCACTCTCCCGTCTCTCGTATCTTGCGCACATGTTCTGGCAGCGGATCCTCGGTAAATCCGTCGAAAGACTCGGGGTGCTCTTGTATGAAGTCCGCAGCCGCGTGTCTGACCTTCTTGTATGACTGCGTGTTCCCATTGGCCTCTGGACTGCCAGCCGCAATTGTAACAGAGATCCTGGGCGTTAGGCCGAGCTCCCTCGTAGTCAATTGATCCGCAACCGCAGCATAAAGACAATGCCCATCTGCTCTTATCTCGTGCAAGGCTAGTCCTCTCTTCTTCAACTGCTGAGCCATGCGCTCGCGTTCGATTTCGCGTGGATTGGGCGCGTTGGCGGCTTCTGCTTCTGCAGAAGCGATCATGGCGGCGGTGTCGGCGGCGCGGCGGGCAAGACGGGCCTTCGCACGATTAGGCTTCTTCTTCTTGCCCTCGGCTGTGTCGCCATTTGTGCTGGGTGTTTGGGTTGAAGAATGTGGTGGGCTTATGTTCAGATCGGCCAATGCGTCCTGTGCGTCTTGTGTCGAAGAATCGGACGCGTCGTCGTCTTCCGCGGCTTCGTCTGGTCTCTCGCCTTTGAGCTCAGCCACTTCGGCATCTTGGCGTTCTTTGAGCTCGCGTTCGAGGCGCTCGCATTCGTCATTTACGCCTTTTCGCGTCTTCTTTGTGGCTTGTTTCTTCTTCTGGGTTATGCGCGAGACGAGATCGCGTTGCTCTTTGCGGTGACGCGTTTGGAGAGTCTCGAGGGTTTCAGGCGCGAGTTCGGGGATGGCTAATTCGTTGGCCATTGTGGCGGTTGCTGGAACAGTGCGCAGCAAGTAAGAGCAACAAATGCAGGTCGACAGGTAGAGACAGTGAATGTGGTGTTGTGAGACTTGGTTCAAGAAGCAAGATGTGGGGGTGGTGGGGGGTATGGAGAATTGTTGGTACCGGTAAGGCTGTCGGCTTCTCCCAGCAAGTTTGGCCGACGCGTGGATCTCAGACCTCACTCCAGTGCTCCTCCGTTACATCTACCACAGTCACCGTGCGGCTGCCAGAGGTTTTGGAGAACATTTTGAATGTCAAGAATCTCCTAATAACCGGATATACTCATGGTAGGCTCTCGCTAATCCCAAGGGCACTCCACTCACCAAACAGGCTCCGTCTTCATTGGCAGCTCTGCTTCTCGGACATGCTTCAAATCGTCCTTTGTATGTACTATGACCCGAAACAACCATTTTCGCTGAGAAAAAACATCCTCGGGTTTCCACGTCAAGTGGACAGTGAAACGAGGCACATTCACGGTGCCAAACAGATTAAAGCACTTCTAGTGGTTCTCTTGCATCTCACTGTTACCATAACCTTCTTCCTATGGTCGTCGTTCCGACTCAAGAAACTCGAAAATGACGCTGTCCAAGCCAGACGTGTATCTCTTGTAATCGAATCCGTCTCGACAAGGACCATGCTCAGGATTGGCAGACAGGGGGATTGTGGTTGGGACAGAAAGTATAACAGCATCTTCAAGAGCAGAGCTCGGTATCAAGGGCGTGATCTGTGATGCTATTAACTAGCTACGGTAAGCCTTGCCCACCCATGCTACCGTGATTAGGCGCCATCTACCTATCACCTGTATGAGACTTCGGTATTTCCAATGTATCTTGCACCGTCGCAATCAATCGTAATCTCCAGTCATGCTCTTTATCATTTTGCTTTCGGGCTTCAGGCGGCCTGTCTTGGTTCCTTCATGTGTCATCTGTCAAGGCACTCGATGCAACGTCTCACATACAAATATCGAGGGTGCTTCGCGAGGTTCTCTGACGTCGAACCGCTAGATGATGTAACATCTTGGAAAGCTAACGCTCTTGAATCACGAGTGTGCACTGGGATGGTAGGTAAGCTCGCATGGACTATTGCTGGTACCGCTGGTTCGATGCATATCATTGCGTGTATTCTTCAGTGCACTCTTCAATTTCACCTCGTTCATCGTCAACACGGTGGGTCCTTGTGTTGTGGAACTGATTAGCATGAGACTTTTTCCATGAGTTCATGGTGATTTGGGATTTGGGAGTTATAATGCATGGCGCGTCGGGCGGGGATAATCTTGGAACTGACGCGCTGGTGCCCAGTGGATGAACACATTGACACGTGACCGTACCTTCCACATCCTGAGCCATCTGTCCACACTCGCACGCCGATCTCCACTGCCTGCACACTGCCATCTCAACACTCCCACTCACATCATAGTCACCAGAGCACCGGACATGCCCTTTCACGATCAGGAATCAGAAGACTTCGACCGCGATTGCGCAACCTTCCCCGCCTACCTCGATTATCTCTATGGCCCAGACAAGCGCAACGACTATTATGGAGAAGAAGAAGGCACCATACCATTCATGCCGCAGCAGCCCATTCTATATACTCATAGTACACCGTCGCAAACCCAAACCTACGGCGATCGAGACAGGGATAAAAGTATCGCTACCATCGATTTACGACACCCCGCGGATGCTCTCGATGCTGGGCCCATACCTCAGCAGTCGGTACTTCAAAATTACAACCATGGATTGGGCGAACGCTTCTCACCAAGTGAGCCCCATCGACAGACACATGGCTCAGCGTCATCACCCGTGGGAACCCCTACGGCCTCAGGAAACGTTGGGAGGCGATCAGCTCAAGACTCAGCCGTATCATTACCCCTGCCACAGTCTGCAAAGCGCGTTTTGGTGCGGTCCTCCTCGGCAACCGATATTGAAGAGGATGTTATGAGACACGGTCAAAAGAGGCGCAAAACTGAAGGGATTGTCTCGAGTGCTCCGCCTCCGCTCTCTACGATGAAACCTGGGCTCGGGAGTTCCAATGTGCGACCCGATCTAAACCCGGAGCTTGAACAACTCAATAATTGCTCACTGCTGAGGCCAGGCGATCTCCTACAGGACCCACGATTCGCCTTTATACGAGAGGCGCGTCGTCAACAGATCAACACAAACATCACTCAGCTTTGGGCTGATTGGAGTAAGGGCTCGCCTGCGGTGACACTGCGTCTCAACATGGTCCGCGACATCACTCGCAAGCTACACACCGCACGCATACAATGGGAACAGGGCAACTTGCAGGGACAAAATCAACAAGCTGGAGTACCACAGTCAGCACCAGTACAAGAGACCAAACGCAGCGATGAGATTCGGATGCCTCAAAATCCTTTCAAGCCCTCTGAACCGCAGCAGTACCAGCAAGCCGTGCAACAGCAGGATGACATCGCGCCCGTGCTTCGCGAAAACTTAGATCGCTTTGCGCCGACAGCATGGGCCTACCTGCAGCTGGCTATAGGCACAGATCGGACATCCAAGATGTACGCAATCAGCAAGCTGGAAGCAATGAAGACGGAAATTCCGAGCGAAGGCTACGCATATTTGCAGAAGCTGTTATGGCGAATGACACAAGCATCGAAAGCAGGAGAGGATCCCTTGAGTGTCATTGGTTCCTAGTCATGGGTAGGTTATTGAGTGTATGGAGCACGAGGCTGTGGTATATTGAGCTGAGATGAACGGTTGCGACTGGTGTGTATCGTATACCAACGGTTAGCATGATTGAGATGATATCGCGCAGGCACAATACAATCGCTCCTTACAAAATGTGACATGTCACAGCAATATACCGAGTTCGTGTGCTTAATATCTAGCAATAATATTGACTTTGCTAACATCGTTCACTAACAAACATCCATTCACTCACTAATATCCCCCACCACGTAGGGAGAAACACACTATCACGAAAATATTCAAGAGTACTTATACTTTACGGCAACAGAACACCTTCCCAATTCTCTACTTTAGTATGAGATTGCCTACATTCTATGCGCTAGGTCTTCTTTAATATCCGTATAGCTGCTTATAGAAATATATCAATATTTCCCAATTTGCAGAGGGCAGTAGCATAAAGCGTGGCAGGACACCTCTACTAAAGCTCTATTACTTAGCCTGCATCACTTCTAGTATCTATAATCAGGCTAAATTCACCCTGATCACCTCACTGACATGTCTATAAGCTATCTTTAGTCCTGTAGTAGCAGT
This sequence comes from Plenodomus tracheiphilus IPT5, assembly GCA_010093695.1. Taxonomy (NCBI): domain Eukaryota; kingdom Fungi; phylum Ascomycota; class Dothideomycetes; order Pleosporales; family Leptosphaeriaceae; genus Plenodomus; species Plenodomus tracheiphilus. Next base: position 166,410 of record MU006337.1, read on the forward strand.
ATATGGGTCATTTATGCAAAGCTGTTACCCCTCTTAGTACGTTCTAGTAAGCAATAATAACAATAATAAAAATCCAAAATATTATTTAAACGTCTTATATAAGAATTATATATAATCTAAGCTATGCTCTGCGGTGGAAGACCCGTAGCTAGGAAATGTCCTAAAATAGATCCATGTAAGCTGTGTGATCGTAACCATCTAAACTTCCCCCTTGGTCGCTGTTGAAGGTCATATAGCCCTACTATTTAATACTCCCTGATAAACAAGACACAAGTCAACAAGCCATGGCTACCTAAATCTGTAGCCCTCGTTTGTGACAAAATCCGCACCCCGCCCTATGTTGTTGAGCGCAGCCGTACAAATACTCGCAACAGTATTGATAGCATTAACAGCACGCGAGACAGTGTGCAGGAGACACCTCATCGCTGTCGCTTTCGAAGTTAAGAAACCTAATGGAAGCGGATCTGAAGCTATAACACAACTCTCTCTCTAAGCCACCACGCATTTCAATCGTCTGCGTATTCGCCTATGTCCTAGCAATCGCGATATTGTAGCCGTGCCATTGGCTATAATTATGGCAATGGGTGAACGATAAGCTGGCTATTTGCGAGTCAGAAGTTGATTGAGCAGAACATTTTGCATAGTTGGTGGAGAAACGACGTTTGGTGATAGTATGAGTTTGAAAGGTTCTTATCAGGTTCTTGTCGGATTGAGTCTGGCGGGCGATTGGGTACCGGCAACGTGGGTGTCGTGGTTTGTTGGCGAATGCTTGGGCAGTGAGGTGGGAATGGGAAGACAGGTATGATTGTTACCCAGGAATGGCGGAAGGAATGGTCTACGTCTCTTCGTCTTGCGAACAGGGGCGTTTCGTTAACCACAATACAATGCTAATTATTATTCTTTGATCGTGGTTTATTGAATGAAGGTCTTTTCAGAAACCAGTCAGCTTCAGCGCGCTTTCGCCTCCTAAGCGCCTCGCAATCTCTGTCTCTGAGGGCGGCCTAAATGTTCTTGTTCACACCGTCCTGCGCACGGTCGAAAGTTATGTGTTACGGAGTGTGGAATGGTAAGTATCGCGCATATTCCAGGCGCGTGAGCGTGCACTGGGGATGAATTCCAGTCCGTCTGTTCGCGAATGGTATGTAAAGGATGCTAGCGGATGCTATAAGTCTTGTTTCTACGCACCCTGCAAGAACAGGTAACCACCATTTCCGACACGAAGCACTCTAGTACCTGCACTACAAGCCTACAGCATGTCGAACACACAGAACGAACTGACCTCAGCCGTGAATATTGACATCGCTGAGGACGGCAATGTTGTTTTGATAGTTGGCCCAGAGGAAAGAAGACTCCGCGTGTCCGCCTCTTCGCTCGGAAACGTTTCCAAGGTCTTCCGCACTATGTTTGGTCCGCACTTCAGCGAGGGTCAGGATCTTGGCGACATCAGCAGCGGTCCCAACGAGGTACATATGCTGGAAGACAACGCAGATGCGATAGAGATTATCTGCAGCTTGATACACTTCTGCAGTGTTCGACAGGAAGTTGGTCCGGACCTCATGTTGCATATCGCAGTTGCAGCAGACAAGTTCGACTGTAGCGTCGTGCTGCAACATGCCAGCGTACTCTGGCTGAACCCAAAGAACTCGAAGGATCTGGTCGAGCTTGCAAATCTGATGGCTGCTTCATACATTCTCGATAATTCCAAAGCTTTCAGTCAAGTCACCTTCGCGATGGCATTTAGCCATGCGGACTCCTATCTTGTGCTCGGGGAGCAGGACCTTGGACTGGACTCAAGCGTCTTATTGAAGATATGTTGTATGTTTCTATCACTAATATTTCCTACAATTAACCCAATGCTGATACTTTTGAGTAGGTCTGCTAGAAGAGCTACGGGGCCTGTTACGCACGGAAGTGGAGCAGCTGCTAATCGCAGGGGCTACCAGCTGCGGTTCAGACAGCAGCAGTTGCTCATGTGCGTGGTCGAGCAGACATAGCCTTGCCTACATGGAGCAACTCGAGACCTCCAGATTGCAGCCACGACACCTGCATGGTATGTCGCTGATGCAAATCCTAGACAGAGTGGACAGATTGAGTGACCCAATAGTTTCTCATAATGCTCAGCCATGTGGGTATCGATGGCACTCGAAACATACATACAGAGAGTCTCGCATTTACGAGATAGATTCAATCAAGGCCAAGGATGGTCTTTGCATTGACTGCGTCAAGCGTGACGCTACAGCAACAGCGCGAAACTGCAGGATGAAGCACTAGCAGCAGCGATTGCTGTCGACCCATAAACTCACATCGTCCGATTGCAATGAAGTTAGTTGGAAGTCGTCGCTCTCGCACAAATTGACAGATTGACCAAACCTTGGATGCTTCCAATGGTTTGCTTGACTCAGCAACAGCGTCACACAGTCAGGGAGCCAAAGACATAATTGTGGCTGACGCGACAAGCCGTTCTGCATCCCTCCGCGAAGGACCAACGCGCATAGTCTATGATACCACCTTGCCTACGCCACAAGTACATCGCTCTACTCCTAAAGTTCCTCCGCCCGTTTATCAGCCATTCAGCCACAGTTGCCAACCCTGCATTGCGACCACGTTCTTGTACGTGGCTGGACTGTCCGATCTTCTGAATGCCAGACAAAGCCGAACTCAAACGTCGAAGAGCACAATCACAGAGAACCAAGGCCAGGAACCTTCGAGAGGAAGAAGCAGCCGAGCACCGACGGGCGCAATCACAGAGATATAGGGCCAGGAACTGTCGTGAAGGAGGTTGAAAGGATAAGCAAGATTGCACGGGCAACTCAGCGACAGCTAGGTCTGCACTGCCAAACGAGCCTGCTAGCAGCCATATTAGAAGCACGCCTATCTACCATATCGCTTGTGGCCATAATAGATGCATGTTTGACCAAGTTCGTGCGAGGCATCGCCAGGTAATTATACACAAGTTACCTATGGTAGACTTACGCAACTTCATGATTAAATTCTGCAAGGTGCAATTATCCCTTACCCCTAAGAACAGCGGTACTACACCTTGCTCGACTAATTGTGTCATTCAAACCCACAACTGCAGACGCGCCAATGACCAGATTTAGATATATAGCTGTTGCGATTCTGTCTGCAACAATCAAATAGGATGCACTTGACGCGCCGATCAATACAATTGTCGCTCCACGCATCGCTCCCTAGTCCATAAATGAAAGCATTCGAAGCCAGGACCTTCTTATATTGGCCAAATTCGGCCTAGCACCGTTCACCTGGGTACCGCTTACATCGCATCATGTCCTAACTATTCCATTTTATTCTTGCTCGCAGCGGGGCAAGCTTGCTCACCATACGCGATATTGGGACCAAAGCAGAATGTTCTAAATTCACGACCGAATTCGCGGGCTCTCTTCGAGACCGAGCTCCTCTACCTACAGTCCTTTGCCATGAGATGAACGCAGCAATATAGATCAATATGGGATCATTCATAGTTCATGACCGATCATATAAACGAGGCTGTATGTCCGGACAAGAGTGAAGCTAGATTTTGGTGGGATTGCAGCAGTCGTTGATAGTAGCTGCGTGCGGATCAACCTGCAGGTGAAAGCGGTCTAGTAGCTGTCATTCCGGCGACAAGTCCGTCGTCGCGCTGATAAGCCCTGCCGTATGGTGCGACGCAACCAGATGGAAAGCCAAGATGGTGGCGAACTAGGTAAGTATTATGAAGAGTGAGTAACACATGTCATAAGCCAAGAAAAGAGGTAAAGACTGTTGGTTTAATGACTAATATGACTGCTGTACAAGGGAGCGCTCGGTGAGTATGGGTGTCGCGCTACGACGTTCAAAAGCTGCACCCGTCGCATGCAGCGACTACTCGTTCAGTGTCTTAAAGACCTTTTGGACCGTCTCAAGATTGCCTTTTGAGTCCACCCACACCGCGCCAACGATCGCCTCCATAGTCGCGGCGAGAAGTTCTCTCGGAGCTTCTCCCTGCTGACAGGGATTTGCGATTATACAATCTTTGACTTTCCATTTTCTTGCGACCTCCGCCAGCCGCTCGTTTGTTCCCACGTTCATTACTTGTCCGTGCCCATCAGCTAGATCTCGTCAGCGACACGCACGGCAAAACACTTCAATCATACCTGTGTCTGTCCCACCATCGAACCACTCGTCAAGGACTGCAAGGCGCAGTGCGGCATCACCAACAAGAGCGAGCCGTTTGTTTCCTTTTTTGGGACCATCAATGTCTGCGCGCGATGCAGTAGCTCCTGCGGCCAGGAAGGCTTCATCAAGTAAGGCGGAATTGTGAAAATGGTAGTCCACACGATCTTGGAAAGAGTCAAATCTTGTCATAGTGCTTTACTTGTGGCAGCAAGTTTAGAGTGTAATAAGAATTGTACAAACTTTGTATCAACTGTGCACCCTGACCTGTTAAATACCCTTTCAAGCTTGGCCTACTTCCAGCTGCAAATGCTCTCCCCGCATCATCGCTCAAGCGCTCGGCTTTGTGCTCAATCATGTCTGTCAGCACGACGGTGCTATGGGACTATTTTTTGGGGTAATTCTTTCGATACCACATCATCGCAACCACATATTGGGGAAGCTGCGAGATTGATTGGGGTTTAGAGTCTCAACAGGGCACGTTTGCAGCAGGGCGTATTTGCAGCAGGGCGTGTTTGCAGCAGGGCGTGCTCGCAGCAGGGCACGTTTGCAGCCATCAACATCTCTCATACCATCTGCTGGGATTGGCACTCTGGAGTTGTACCATCAAGCTCTAGGTACGTATGGTTACGACCGTGGTAGTTACTTCCGCAGCATCTTCAGCTACCTATGGTACCCCTTCACTGGCTTTACGTGCGCCAGTGGTTTGCATCTGAGTGAGGATGCCTTGATTGTGACCTTCTTGCATTCATCTACCAGTATCCCGCGCTACAGAGCGAGAATCACTTTGTAACGAGAAAACTGTAAGGGCTTAAACCTTAACGCAGTAGAAAACCTGCATAAGTCTCTGCATTAACATTCCCGTTGAAGAGGCAATGTGCGCTGGGTCTTCTTATCTTACTAATAACTAGTTGACCTGCATCTATTGAGGCTAGCAAATATGTTCAGGGTACCTAGCAGTAGGCTGCGATAGGGTTTAGGTTACCCTAAGCTAGCTATAGGTTAGGTTAGAGGCCGCGTAAACCCGACTTATACGTATAGGTTGGGTTACATAGTTCTTAGGTAACTAACTAGTTATAGGTAGGGTCTTATGTAAGCAGGGTTAGGCTAACGTGTTCGGACAGTAACCTGGCCAGATCAGTAACCTGGCCACCCCACCAAAACGCGCACCACTCAGCGTACGATAGCTCGACAACCACATATTCAATTTGTCTAAAACTTTAACAGAGGATAGAATAGATCTGTCTACATTGAGTCCTGTTGTGTCCTTGTACGTGACATTTGCTGCACGTTGGGGGTGCTCGTGTACGTGTCTGAGCAGCCTCACGTTGGTCACCTTGTTGGACCACTACCGAGGATTACCCCTCAACGAGCCGGCCCCCTCAACGAGCCACCCCATCAAGACAACATGATAACTTCAACACGTGATAACTCTACTAATATGAGCTCAATTGAGGCTGCGCTTGCAGCAATAGAATCGCTAAGACCAGGAGAACAACTTAGCTACCGAAGGATTGCAGAGCAATATGGCTGCAATCGTACAACGCTCGCGCGGCGACACCAGGGCGTCTCAACAACGCGCGGCCTTGAGGCTCAAAATCGCCAGGCTCTCCACCCACAACAAGAACAGGAGCTCCTACGCTATATAGAGCACCTGACAAGGCAAGGCCTACCACCTACAAGGAGTATGATACGAAATTTTGGCTCGCAGATAGCTAAGAAAGAGCTTGGAAAACACTGGGTTGATAGCTATATTCAGCGTTACCAGGTTAACCTTATTTCAAGGTGGACAACGGGGATTGATAGAACACGCCACCAGGCTAACTCAGCCTTAAAGTATAACCTCTACTTCAAGCTTCTGAGTAATAAGATTGAGCAATATAGTGTTGAGCCTCGCCACACGTACAATATGGATGAGAAGGGCTTCCTGCTAGGAGTAGTTACTAGGTCAAAGAGGGTGTTCAGCAAGAGGCTATACCAGGAGGGGAGGCTGAGGTCTATACTCTAGGATGGCAATCGAGAGTGGATAACGCTTCTGGCCTGTATATGCGCTGATGGATCTGCCCTTGAGCCTGCCCTCATATATCAATCAGCCTCAGGATCGCTACAGGACTCGTGGCTTCAAGCTTTTAACCCTGAGGATCACCAGGTCTCCTTTGCCTCATCTCCTTCTGGCTGGACCAATAATGATATAGGCCTTGCCTGGCTTAAGCAGGTATTTGATTGCTCTACTAAGGCCAAGGCTCGCTTAAGCTATCGATTACTTATCCTTGATGGGCATGGATCTCACCTTACGATAGATTTTATTGAGTACTGTGATCAGAATAAGATCCTCCTCGCGATATACCCTCCTCATTCAACCCACACGCTGCAGCCGCTTGACGTTGTCATGTTCAAGCCTCTCTCCTCCGCGTACTCAAACCAGATCTCAGCCTTCATAGAAAGGACCCAAGGCCTCACCTCTATGAGTAAGAGGGACTTCTTTCCTCTATTCCTTACAGCCTGGGAGGCCTCCTTCAAGGAACAAACAATCCTCAAGGCCTTCGAGGCAACAGGCCTATCGCCCTTCAATCCTGCACCGAACATCAACTTTTCCAGGTCAGCGAAAGGTCGATTTTCATCGATTTTTCGTTATAACACGACTCAAATGCCTTCTTAAATCTG
>MU006337.1:174513-248661 GCA_010093695.1 Plenodomus tracheiphilus IPT5
CTCAAGGGCTGCTGCTCGTAGGACTGCAAAGCGACTTCAAGAAAGTCTTAAATTGTCCCAAAAGGGAAGGAGGAGGAGCCTTAAGGCTACTACAATAGCTACATTAAAAGATATAGCAGGTGTAGAGCCTCAGGGCAACAGGGAGGCCTTAGGTGCTACAGCAGCAACGCCACCTATTCAATCACGCCGTGGCAGGCAGATTACTACTCCAGCTAGATTTAGATAGCTATATATTATTTTCAAGCTATATAGATCCCTCCACTAGAAAATTGCGTAATAATAGCTATTGCGTAGGGCTGTATAGCTTCATGTTGTGCTGCTAAGTTTGGTGCTTAGGTGGCTCGTTGAGGGGGCCGGCTCGTTGAGGGGTAATCCTCGGTATTTTAGCCTCTGTGACTAGCCTCTGACCTTCCTGAGCCTGCAACACTCCTCCACGTGCTATATATTGTCTACGCTGTTGACGCTTCTGTCGCTGGCGTCGACTTGAAGCGCGTAGCCGTGTATTCTCCTTAGCAAGGATGGTCGCTGATTGCATAGCAAGTTGACAACCCTTGACAAGCTGCTTAATAGCCACGTTAGTAGGGCTTTGGGACTGGCGACGAAGGAGGTCATGTATAAGTCGAGCCTGCTGCTCAAGCTGCGTAGTCGTATGAGGTGTTATAGTTGTCTAGGTAGTTAAGGCCTCAGCTGCTGTCCTTGGTGGAGACGGCGTCCTGACAACTGTAAGCGACGATAGGACGCGCTCTAGACTGAATGGGATAAGCCCTGTTGCCTCAAAGCCAGCCTTAATGTTGCGTGCTAACAGGGCCTGCCTTACTCTCTGGTATATCCACAGGAAGTTAAGTTTGTTGACGTGAAAGACTCCTTGGCGGGCAAGCTCAGATACCTCGTGTCCGTACAAAGTCTTTAGTGGGGAGAAGCAGCTAACGTCAAGTGGCTGGAGGAGATGTGACGTATGAGGAGGCATACAGAGGGTGATAATCTTGTTATCTCAACAGAATTAATTAAACTCAGGCGTAGCGTGACTACTGTGGCCGTCAAGAATAAGTAGTCTGTACGCTCCAGCTGTGTAAGACGCTGTCTGTCTGTCAAAGTGCTTTACCCACTCAAGGCCAAGCTCATCAGTTGTCCATCTATTGTCGCTAATAGCAATAGTCTAGTCTGATGGGAGGTTATGGTACTAGCTAGCCTGGTGAAGCTTGCCAGACAGGATTACAAATGGTGACAGACGCTAGCCTGACGCGTTAATACACTCAATTGTTGTAACCCACTCACAATTGCCAGGCTGAATGACAGTAGCTTAACTAACAGTGTTAGAGCTTGTCACAACCTTTGACGTTAAAGCAACTCCTATCATGAACCTAGTCTTATTAAAGTTGTAGACATCCCTATTAGGTATCCTGTACGCGTTGCGCGTGTTCTGAACAAGCTAAAACCACGCGTTAATTCTGACAGGATCCTTACAGCGAGCGCGCTAGCTGTGGAATTTCCTATTCTACTTTGTCTGAAGCTCTGACTGGCGCTTAACAAAGCGTGACACCCACTTCTAGCCAAGTAGTAGAGGAGGAGGATCTTAGCCGCGTGTGGCAAGCAGAGCGTCTGCCATTCGTTGTACATTGATAATGTGGGGTGGAAAGCCTTGTTAATCAAGGTCTAGGATCTACTAAACAAGAGACTGCTTCTTAGTAGAGCTTAGCTTAAGGTTGACAGAAGTTGTCTCGTGTTTTGACCGTACACCTTAAAGGCGCGTCTAAAGCGTTGATCGTGGGACGTCAAAGGCAGTCGCAAGAGCGCGGATAGACTGAGAAGGATTATTTTGAAATGATATAGTAGCAAGGCTTATTCTACCTGCTTTTAAGAGCAATTGAGAGTGTTGTGGTGGTGCTATGGTTGATGGGATGAGACGCGTTGTACGCGTTTTGGTGGGGTGGCCAGGTTACTGATCTGGCCAGCTTACTGTCCGAACACGTTAACTTAGGGGAGAGTTAAATATATAATTAATACTTACAATAAATATTGGTATATATACCTAAATTTAATAGGCAATACTTTTCTGATAGTATTCTCTAAGACTTGACTCTTGCCCCAAGTTTAATACAAACTAATATATACCTCTGTAAAGGTTAAGATACCTTAGCATTATATAGTCCCTATTTCACTACCCGATCATGATTTTAGATAGTCTCTCCTCTGCCTTATTACTCCTTGTTAATCTGTCGCTTCTAGCCCTAATCCCTAGAGCGTTGCAATATGCTAGTGTAATTTCGATTTTAGCAGTAAGTTTAGAAAGACACTGTTGAGGAAGGAGTCTTTCCGGCCTATGACTGCGATTGGTTTGAATTCCTGCCGATGAAAAGCAAGGTATCGCAAGATATGATGACATGCTTATTTCCCCGCCCTCCGGCCGGGACGACCTGGATGCCGCAGTTCAATGGCTATGTCAGGACGATGGTTTGCCTGGAAGATTAGCGTTGTCGGGACGCCCTTCACTGAGTGCAGCAGCATGATGTCCGGCTACATACCAGCCTGCTAATTGTAACTTCAGCCTTACTGATAATTTGCTTGACGTAACGATGCATACTCAGCTCGTCGATTACAGGGCAGGGGTTAGTCGGATTTGAACTGGGAGGTGTGTCTGCACACTCCCTAATCTAACACATCTGGGGTGTGGAGCTCACAGTATGATAAATAGATGCTTATTTAGGCACGTTTATCTGGTCAGGTTAATGGTTGTCGAGCAGGAGTTAGGTTAGGCAGAGAACCAGTATTCCCTCCCCATTACGAACAGATAGTAGCAATCAGCCCTACTCTCTCTCAGCATACCGCTGTATAAACTCGTGTAGTTCTTTCAGTGAGTCCGTTGGCTTGCTTGTCATGTACGGACTTTGTGTATCCTCCCGTTGCGCCAGTTTTAGGATCTTTTGGGCAAGCCACCATAGCTCGAGACCATATTTTGTGAAGCCAATAGGTCGCCTCTTCTCGGCGTTATTCCTGGACTGCACTAGTTCCCATAAATCTTTCCAGCGATCGGTGGCGCGGAGGAGAACATCATGCGTCGATGGCATGAGTAGCCCGGTGCGAGACGTGAAGATGAGAGAATGAAGAGCTGTACGGTGTTAGTAGGTCAATGCTCGCTTTTTGCGTGTTAACGAACCGAACATGAGAGTTATCAAGTGTTCTGAGCCAATGGACGCGAGCTCTGGGGCATGAGGGCCCGACCAAGCTTGGTGCAGGAGAATTGACATAGTATCCTTCAGGCTCCGAGTTTCACACACGAACGGTGCTGGTCCAGTAAAGAAATCCAAGAACTCTGCTGGAGTCGGAGCATCGAACAGAAAAACATCACTCGGGAGAGCTCCGCACATCTCGGTAATGGTGATATGAGGCGAGCTTTTGAAGAAAAGCGTGCTCATACAGTCAGTCTGAAAGACACTTGCAACTAGCCTGAGGTCATTAGTGATGCATGTGAGCTCCATGGGGTGCATTATTTCAAACCTAATCTTCTCCTCTTCGTGGATAAATTCTTCATAGCTTCTCGATTCAGAGTGTGGCTTACGAGTTGTCTTCAACAAATCCAGGCGTCGCAATGATGACACTATCGCCGGGAACCGGAGTTCTCGAATCCTCAGCCGAACCCCATCATTGTTAGAGTTCATCTGTACCGCATGCATCAAGACGGAGGCTTGCAAAATCTGTATAGGCTTATCGGCTACGCAGCTCCTGCTCATCGTGGCTTTATGTAGCAAATTGAAGATGCATTCTTCCGCAAGACCAAAGAACAGTCTCGCAGCTAAGGCATTATCCTGAGGTGTGCAGAATAATGATCCAACAAGTGAGACTGCAAGCAACAATGGAAATGATACGTTTTCGACATCAAAGGATGGTCGATGAATGAAGGGCGTATGCGGATGAAAGTAGCTGAAGAATGCTGACACATACTCCACGATGTTGCTGCAGGTAAATACCGCTCTGGCTTGACTCATTGGGAAGTGCCCCATCGAGCACGCAGATGATTTAGAATCGGATATATGTTGCGTGGCAAGCAGCGAGACAAGTGCTTCCGCGCGGACCTGTAGAGGAGGTGAAGCAAAAAGCTCCAAGGTACTTGGTGCCGTCGCGATGATGTCAGGTTCCATGTTGTAGCTCACATGGAATTCTGGAAGTACTCCAGAGAATAGATCTTCGATCCAATCGCCATGAATGTAACTGGCCCCTCCGCCGAAGCTATGACCAAAATCGGGAGACAGCTCCGGATGGGCCTCGGAGAGAAGGAACGCATCCGATACCGATTCCAGATCTGGATTGGTGTAGTTCCTTAAGAAATTAATTGGTAGATGAGACGAAAGAGGTCTCTCCTCGATTGCAGGTCTTTTGCGTTCTCAGTAGCTGTAAAATATCCACGATGATGTCGCAATCGTGTAGCTACTTACGAATACAAGCAGTCGATATTTTTCGAAGAGCATCGCCTACAAGGACGACTTCCGTCACATTGTAGCTTTTTACTCTGGCATTGATGACATGCGCGTGGTTTTCTACCTAGTTTAGACGCAGGGATCGCGATGCCATGCTCTCTTCGAGGACACGTTTTGGAGTGGCGCCGAAGCGCGTCACTACGTCGTGTGTCAGATCATATCGGTTAGATCATGTCGCACAAAGCTTACAGTCGCAGGAACTTTCGAGAACAAAATGTGCATGCATGGGTGGTGCCTTGAGTGTCTGATCGACGTTAGAACGTAGCTGCGCAAGACAATACAATGATGTACTTACGGCTAGCTTCATGGCGCCGCAAATGGTTCGAGTTTTTAAACACTTTATTGCATGTTGTGCATTGATGCTTTGCAGCCCCAGCGAGTGTCATGTTCAATGCACGAAGCTGTGAGGAAAGGTTGAGACGGTGTTGTGTGGGCCTTTCCCGATAGTGGGCTTTTCCCGAGATGCCAAACCACGCTATGAACGAAGAGGAAGTAGCACGTGAGCAGACATTACTACCTAGATACGCCCCTCCAAAGATCCCTTGAGAAGAGTTAAGTATTTACTTTTTATTCACTGTTTCCTGTGACCATGTCCAAACTACCAAGCACGTTCAAGCCTCGTGCATTTTATGGTAAGACTATGACTCTCCCTCATTAGCACAACGAAAGTATGCTGATATTTCGATAGACCTTGCTTTCAGGAGCCTTTCCCGGAGCCAAACCCCCCGGTGCCTCCAGCTCTATGATATCTTGAGAGTATCAATAAATCATAGCCAAAAACGACCAAACTCTTCATCCCGGCTTAACCTCACCTCTAGACTTCCGTCATCAAGTCGCAAGCCAACTAGTGTAGTCGAACATGTCCTGTACGTCCCAACCCATCCCATGCCAAATCCCTATGCTAACCTTCTCAGTACAACATCTGATCAGCTTGCCAATTGGGCGCGTCAAGGGTCCCTCTGGCCCCTCAGCTTTGGCCTTGCCTGTTGCGCAATCGAAATGATGCACCTATCTATGCCGCGCTACGACCAAGATCGCCTTGGCATAATTTTCCGCGCCTCGCCGAGACAGGCTGATGTCATGATCGTTGCGGGGACGGTGACGAACAAGATAGGTAAGTCGAGCGAAGCGAAACAGGGTGTGGTGGACGGCAATCGAAGCAAAGGCTGACTTCATTGAAAGCTTCTGCCGTTCGGCTGTGCTACGATCAAATGCCCGACCCAAAGTGGGTAATCAGTATGGGTAGCTGTGCCAATGGTGGTGGGTACTATCACTACAGTTACAGTGTGGTGAGGGGTGTGGATAGGATTATACCTGTTGACATATATGTTCCGGGCTGTCCTCCGACGGCTGAAGCATTGCTTTACGGGATATTCCAGTTGCAAAAGAAGATGAAAAAGACAAAGATAACGAGGATGTGGTACAGAAAGTGAACAGAGACATGGCAAGGTCACTAAGCTGTTTCGTCGGACCGTGAAGAGTTTCTTGATACACAAGGCTGAGCTCGTAGCGGCCAAAGTCTCTGAAATCTCTGGAATTAGTTGTGCATAAATGCACCAAGGGTAAGGTATCGTTAAGAGATAGTACGACGCTGGCACCACGACATGTTAATATGAGAAAAGTCATCCGCGCACGGGAAACTCGGAATGGATGCCCTAATTGATCATCTTTACTCTGGACATAAAATCATGCACATCCTTCAATCGATACAGCCATCATGAGAAGTTTTATGGCCCTGGATAATGCGGTAGGACCTAATTTCAATGCTGCTCCATCTGTGAACTGAGAATGGAATCCGGACTCGACGGACAAAATGCTCCGGAGAGGGTCAAAAGTGGAGTTCCATTGCCTTTTTTGGAATTCAGTCGCGGCATGGAGATTGAACTGGCTGACGAATCGGGATACAGATTGAGCTCATGTTAGAGTTTTCAGCAGACATAAGGAAATGTGAGCAAATTCCAAGTTATGTAATTTGGGTCACACCATCCACGCTGCAGCGTTCATTACCCAATTACCATCCCCCGGGGCAGCTTGGTTTCTTTTCTTGGGCATTGCAGCGCTGCCCAGCTTCTACATCCCACAGGTACTTCTCCCACCCCTGAGCAGGCCTCTGTAACGAGATTGTTACAGTAATGGAGAGGTTCGCTCAACGGATAACCATAAACGACCATTACTAACGTGGAATAGCGGGATAGACAGCCTGTAAAGTGATAGCGGAGAGTTTTCTCACTTTCTGAAATTGCACCCTGATAAGTGACGATACTGAAGTTAACACTTTTCTTATTTCCAGACACGAAACTGAAATGGTGAATCACTGAACTGCGAAACCGAATCTATAACAACGCCGCCACCCATGAAGAAGAGTCAGCAAATGCCAGGATGGGATTGGCGTCCCCCGATATGAGAGCTATTTACGGAAATACCGAGTATCCAGTGGCAGGCAGCGACTTCTGCTTTCTCGCACTCACCCAGACATGTCGACAATTGCTGCACGTGTCACGCAGCACAACCTGGCAAGCTTCTTGTTAGCTTTCTACCCACACTTCGATAGTGGCATCAATCACGACCTCGGCCAAATGTACACATTAACTATTTGGATCCACGAGGCAATTTGTGAGGTGTTTGAGCACCCTTTCGGGTTCAAAATGGAGCACATACTACCTTTGCTCCGTATTGTGCAAAATGTCCAGTTTGCCGCCTATCACTCTCAGGGGGGTGAAGCACTTTACAAGGTACTGTGGACGCTGTGACATGATGACCGCCTAACTTTGGATCAGTTGATGCAGGAAGTACAAAAGCTAGAAATTCGGCGTGGCATTCGGAGAGACTTCAACAGTGCATCCCTTCGGCGTTGCCGAACGGCATTTGTTGATTTATGCTTCACCCACGGCGAATTCTACAGAAAGTGTATTACTGGCAACGAGTATCTCCCCCGAATCAGATTTTCGGGCCGCCTTGCAGGTCCTGATAGAGAGAATGGTAGAAAATCTATTCGCCATCACTTCATGGGTGACTCCTTGCCAGTTCCTAATCTCTGTACTATTGAAGAGCAAGAGAACGACAAATTGGAACTATACATGTCATGGTACGACGAGACTTCGCTTGGAAGAAAAGCCCCATGGGCCTGGGCAGGTGAATAGGCATAGAAAGAAGTATTTGCGGTGAGGAGGCTTGTTTTTTTAAGTGCTCGAGTAGATCAGAGTTTGATGTACGTCGTAATTTGCATCACATGAATTAGCCTACCTTGAGCATAAACGACTTTGGTGAGTTTGCGAATACAGTCTTCCAACCGAGTTCACCGAGTACGGAGTACAAGGTTCTCCAATCACGATGGAGACGGCCAGACACTCTGGGGTCGAGGAACTGTGGTCCGTAAATTATAAAGGCTATCCACGTCTACCCTGATCAGTGATTCCTTATTCGTCTTTTGATAACGAGGACTTCAGTCCCATCCGTATCATACCCATGTACTGGATGAAGACCTGCATTTGTAACACGGTGAGGGTGAGAATTTGGAGCCCGACCTATACTTTTAGTCTTTCATTTAAATACCTGTGGGCCTATTGTAACGTGTGCCACACAAGACTCAAGTGAAGGTGAAGGTGAAGGCGGCTGTGCAGCGCGTTTGCCGATATGACGTATCGCAAATCTGAAATTGACACAAAAGCTCAATCACCCGCTCAAGGTTTCACTCTCCTCCCATCCAAGACAACGATATGACTTACTTCTGGCGTGCACTGGCCCAGAGGATTAGAGCAATCCGTGTGCCGTTAGTGTGCCTAAACCAGGTGGTGCTGCGACCGATTCCGAACTGACATATCAATAGCAGACGCCACAAAAGGATTGCAAATCGTGAATCTCAGCGTAGCGACGACGAGAGCGCTGTGAGCAGCGATGGAGAGAGTGCTTCGAGTAGCGACAGAGAAAGCACACCTAGCAGCGATGGACACAGCACTTCGAGCAGCGACAAGGAGAGCATCTCGATCGAAGAGCCGTCCTTCCGTTTCTTGGACCTCCATCCAGGTGAGTTGAAGTACGCCACTCCGCGGACTGGAAAAATACTGATTAGGGCTCTGTCAGAACTGCGAAATATCATTTATAAGATCGCCGCCGACTCCGACGCCGCTGCTGGCAGGAAATCCTCATTTCGAGCGCTCACTCAGACATGTCGCCAGATCCGAGATGAGTTCCGGTCACTCTACCTGGGCATCAAGACCTTCCATGTAACTGAGGCTGAGGTTGTTCTCTGTCTCGAGGCATTGTATCCAGGAAGCACAGCTCTCGGGTCCAACAGATCGATCGTCATCGCGAACATCCTCATCTGCATAGCGGCGGTGGAGGAGAAACCTTCATACATGCGTACCAGGACAGGTAACCTCTTGCATGTCCTGCTACGCCTTAGCGGCGACTGGCCGAGATTGACAATCCGCTTTAACGAGTCCACGGGGCTGATGAACCAATACCTCGACATCATGCTCAAGAAGAATCAAACGCCTCCCCTAGTCCTCGACAAGGCTCTAGGAGGCATTAGATTTATTTGTTCGACGGGTGCCTTTAGTGGTGTTATCTATACCGAGATCACACTCAGGAATGAATATGTGGATGAGATGCGGAGAACAAACGCCGATATGTGTTGTTCAGACACGTTCCGTTGTCGTCAACAGGTCGTGGATCACCGTGTGAGGGAGGTAATTTGTGGTGCATGCTTTGGGGGCTTGCAAATCACACCATCGCTTTCATGGTTCAGGCACGTTCCTCGCCAGGATCCTTTGTGTGTGACTTGGCTACAGAGCGTGACGATGACGACAGGAGGTTGGAGACGCCTGGACGAATTTTGGCGATAGAAGGTAGCTCTTCTTTGGTATCATTGACTACCTCGTCAGACCGGGTTGTCATGATGCATGAGTTATGCAGTGCGCAGGGATTGTGCTATAGCAACAATGAAAATAAGTAGGGAATTCATAACAATTGCATGAAAGGCGGTCCGAGGACCCTCAGACTAAGGGGGTCATTCCCTAAATGAAGTCGAGAGTATATGTTCGGGCTGTATAGTCTCGATGCGATTCTTACAGAACATCAGTAGTCGCGACTGCCACTCTTGCGCCCTCTTCATCCACCCGCCTTTCCTTCTCCTTCTTCCTTGCATCTCTCTTCTGCATGTATGCTACTGCCGCCGTGATAAAACCCTGTGCCACAAAGGCGCACACCGAAAAAATAAACCCTTTGCGGAACTTCGGTGCATCAACTTGAGGATACGTCAGCAGCGGTACCCAAGCATTAAACGCATAGCCCATGCTATTCATGATACCAATCACGATAGCACGCTCTTCCGCATCCGCCCCGCAAATTTCGTTCGCCCAAGACATGCTCAACGGTCCGTATGGTACCGATGCTCGTTGCATGAAGAACGCGAACCACTTAAGGCCTTTTGGGACTGTCCAGATAGCAAGGCAAAGCGCAGAGAAGAGTCCTAGGATGGTTGATACCGACATGATTCTTGCACGGTGTTGTATGACATCGCTGATGATCGCGAATGATACGGTGAGGACGAGCTGTATAGCTGACGCACCAGTCGGGATGATGTTGATCTTGGAGACGGAGACACCTTCGGCCTTGAGCCATAGTGAGAATGGGTTAACACTGTTGGATGAACCCTGGTTGATGAAGATGACATATAGGATCGTGAGTAGGTACACGTGCCAGCGGCCGAAGATTCGTTTGAAAGCGGAGAGACCGAGGCGAGCGCGAGGGGCGCGACCAACTTTTGCCATGCGGTCTTTAGCGAGAGCGCGATCCTGCGTTCTGTTAGACTGTAATATTGGTATAACGAGTATTTTGCTTACATCCTTCGTCAGATAGAAAGCACGTGTGTTCTCCGGAAGGTCTGGGAGAAGCCAGAATCCAGCGAGACAGATTGGCAAACTGATTACACCATCCATAATCTTTGTCCAATCAGCACTGTTATCGTACCACAATCTCCCGAAAACTCACGAATAGCCACTGCCATCCAGCGTATCCATGCACACCATTCAAGCCCTTGTAAACGGCGGCCTGAAGGTATCCAGAGAACATTGCCGCGACTGCTGAGCTGGCATGAAAGATGCAAGCCCTCTTTCCCAGTTCACTGGGCTTGTACCAAGCACCCAAGACTGTATGTGCAGCTGGGTAGAATGCAGATTCTGCCAGACCAATGAAGAATCGTATGACGATAACATGATTGCTGGTCTTCGCCTCCGCGAGACAGAAAGTCAATATTGTCCAAACCAATTCGCAACTCGGGACCCAGATCGAAGGTCGAACTTTAGTCAAGATGATCTGGCTAGGGATCTGCCCAACGACGTATCCTACGGTCCATGCGGTGTCGACCAGATTGATTTCGTTCTTGTTCATCGCAAGATCCTCCTTCATGCCGCTGACATACGCGTTCGCGATATTTGTCTGATCAAGGTTCTTGATGAAGTATCCTAACGACAACATGGTGATGAGGTAGATATCGAGTTTTCTAACGAACTTGCGCTCCGTTGGAGTGCGGCCGGGGTCATAATCCCATATGTACGAGTACCACGGAACTTTGGCATTTTGCTGCTCATGTGTAGGCGGTGTACTGGATAGTATCGAAGAGGAGACTTCAGGTTCGACTTTTCGGTCAAAGTCTGGAGTCAAAGTCATCACGGGCGACAGCGATTCACAAGCTGGAAGAGGACGAGGAAATGAGAAGGCCATTGGACGAACTACGGTCTTCCTTTGTACTTATCCAAGCTATGGCAGAAGTTCGGCATGAGCCTATACGTGCCTCAAATTGCGTGAGAAAATTGCCTAGGGTACGCATCCTTAGGACATCGGCTGCCACACAACACAACGTTCGTGTGCATGCACGACAGATACTGCCTCGCGTGGAGCAACTCTTAACGTGGGTCGTCGTGCAGCAGAAAAGATAAGCGCAGTTGTTCGAGGAACAACAGGTTCCGAGTGGTCGACGAGTGACGTTGTGTGGGGTTGTTGTCATCGAGGCGGCGGATGAGGTGCTTGGATCGACAGGGTTGGAACATATGCTCATTATTGGTGAGCTGAGCTCAAACTTGGAGGCCGACTAGATTACCACTTATTATTCTCGTCACAAATCCCTAGAGTTGCAAAACAATGCCAAGTCGCTCGTGATGAATAAGATGTTTTGCATTTGCAGCGCATTTGACTACCATGGGTATGTACACGGAATGAGCAGCGACTTCGGGAGCCCTGATGAGGAAGTACCATAGGTCTGGTAGGGAGAATTTCCCAATGTGCGAACCAGACCAATGCGACGCATCCAAATTAGCCAGCTTCTGAATGATCGTTGAGCAAACAATTAGCATCAACAGGTATCGACTGATGGTGTATTTCCGGGGTCGTGTACAAGTACACATCTTCGTTCCTCATGGCTGTCCGTGATTATCGAGGATGACCAAGATACTAAAGCTGGAACGCTGAAGGTGGACAATTGAAAGATTATTGTCCAAAAAGTGGTCCAGGAGAGATGTTGGAGGTGCTGTGGTGTCGACATCTGAAGTGGAGGAACATGAAGGGAGCGGCAAGCGTGTGTGCACGGGCCACCGCCTTCTCCGCAACGACACTGGGCAGAACGCCTGCACTAGCATCCGTCTCGTTCCTCTCAGACTCCCGACACCATTGATACCTGTGGATATTGCATACTTTCACGGGCTCACGCGATATCATACGGAGAACTCCAACCCTTCCGTTTTCTGGATCTCAGCGCAGGTCAGCTTGAATGTGACCTTTTGCCTAGATTATGCACGTACGAATCCAAAGAATCCAAAGATTTGCGCAACCACGTCTATAGCTTCACGGGTTGAACGTGAACCCACATAGGTCAACTCTCGGGACTTCATCCCTGGCTCTTACGTAAACCTGCACACAGATACGTCAAGAGGTTCGACCGATCTTTATGCAATACTATTCACCCAAACTATACTATCATGAGCTTACCCTTTTCTGGAAGGCCACGCGCCATTCTGGAAGGATACTCCTCTCTCAAAAGAGGACCCTCTCATTTATTTTCACTCTGATCTTATATCTATCTCAGAGTCCTTGTCGAGAACAAATGGGATCTCTTAGCACTGCTACACATTTTCGAGCACCACCCAAACATAACTGTCAGCATCAAACCCCTATACAAGAAACCACGGCATACCGGAACCTGAAAGACAGGATTCGAAAGACATCTCAAAATCCTTGCTAGCCTGCTTTCAAGCCCGATCAGCTTGGGTCAAGCACCATTACTCTGCGTGTAAAAGTATCACGTTCTCCACCAGCCAAGCCGACTCCTTTATATCAATGGAAAGATTTCAAGACTCGGGCTTCGAACGGCTAACTCCGGAAGATAGAAGTGCGTTCATGGGCTCTTTCGCATCGTCGCAAGGTCATGCGCGCTGCAGACTGATCTACCGGGTAGGGCTTTTAGGCTGTCCTATTAGCAAGCCGTTCCTCAAGTTACCTTGACACGTAGTTTCATAGCTTGCGCTTTCTGTTCCAGACACTCAATTGATGGCGAGCCTATCCATCCTCGAGGCGTTCGTTACCAACATCCCGACTCGAGGTTCATGCGACCAGTGATCATCGTAAGCATAGATACGAGCAGCGTGAAGCTCATTCATGGTATTGGACACATGTTTTGTTCTGTTCTAGCTGCGAATACTACATGGCATAAAAACCGTGCGTTTTGTACAATGTTGTGCTACATTTTCTATCACTGTTCTAAAATGATGGTCTGATAGCAGGGTGTCAGGGTCGAACATTGATGGGTGGTATTACTAGCTATTCCTGACTTCGAATTCGTGATCGACACATTACTCATACAACCAAAGTCAGGAACAACACGCCGCAAGGCTGCAACTATTTGGTGGAACAACCCATCAGCAAGTCTAGTCCAAAACGCGAGAAGACGCCTGCCTGTCCAGAAAATCGATCAGGACTCCAAGACCACATTGCTCAGAGGTCCACCCTTCCAACTTGAAGCTAGTCTACGATGCAGGACACGAAGTGCCACAGCTATCACATGGCGCTCCGCACTCCTCGCAAGTCCGCCATCCATGGAGAATGCACATGGTGAGGCGAGACCACGGCCGACCAAACTCTTGTGAGAACTCCGGACCAAGCCCATCGATCGCCTTGTCGACATCCCCACGCACCTTCTGGGATCCGTTATCGCGGCAGCACCTAAATCCACCGTAGACCTGGTCGCCGTAGAATCGAAGATGAATGAAGTTGTTGTGGTTGTCCTGATCGGGCAGGTTGATCTTGAGGTCGTCGCCGATATTGCAGAAGTGTTTGCCGTGGAGCGGAAGGGAGTAGCAGTTAGGGCTGCCGTTTCGAGTGAGAGCCTCTACCCGGGATAGTCAGCGTTTGTCATGGAGCGTTTGTTTGAAGGTTGAAGACTTACCCAGGGTACCAGCGGCCGCGCCGATGAGCAGGCGACGGGTCTCCTCGTAGTGCCAACGGAAGTTGTCGACCTCCATGAAGAAATTAGCTGGGTCTTTTGTTAGCGAGTGGCAGTTTGAGCGGGAATCTTTAGCTTACTCTCGCCGTACCGGATGGGAAAGGCACCGTTGCTCTCGGTCACATAGTGTGTGGCGAAGGCGTGCTTTGTGCTATCGTAACAAAATCCGTGCTTCGATCCGGGACAGACTTTATCGAGTTTCGCCCAGATCTGTTGGTATAGATTGGATTGTGTGAGATCGCCAACGTTCACAGCTTCGCGGCCAATCCATATCTCAGCGAGAGCTCGGTTGTTGTAGTGCTCCCAAGGCGTGTTGTCATCTGCGGTAGATGCGCCGTGGACGTCTATTGCATTGTCAGTGATGTTCATATCAAGCCGCCACAGACCGGCTCACCGAATGTTGGGTCATACTGAAAGTGTTCAGTGATGTTGGCAGGGAGCGCGCCGGTGAGAGTGGCGAGCCACAAGGCTAGACCGAAGAAGATCGTGAGGAATGACTTCATGTTGGTGACTTGAGAGAGTGTAACCACGAACAGCCGGTTGATGGAAATGCGGTTGTTCGAAAGCGAGAGTTGGTCCGAGGGCGGTGTTGGGAAAGTTGTTATAGGTGTAGGTTGGCCTCTTGTGGATCGTAGCTCTGCCATATGCAGTGCAGAGGTGACCCGTTTGTATATGGCCCCGGAGCGTCGCAGTGAAAGTAACACCTGCAAGATCAGGCGCAGGGACCCGTTTGCACATGACGCCCGAGCGCTACAATAGAACTCAGAACCCGGAAACACGTCTAAATGAAAGCCGGGAAAGATTATAAAGACTACTGTAATCTTCCAAGACTTCATCATGAATGAGGCGAGAAGTTGTCGGATGCCAAACGTGGTGCAACCCTGGCGATGTTGGAATCTAACAAAATACCCCTCTCACAAAGACATATGGAGCACACAACTACCTGGGGCATGTTGATTATTCCAAACGCTGTGGCCAGATTCGAGTCTCCGCGAAGTTGTTTTTCGAGCTACAGATGTCAAGGTTGAGCTGCACAATATCGTGGATGAATGTGTCGGTCCCACTCATGCGACTGACTTACAACTTCTCCAACAATACCGAGATACGCATGCTATAGAGTTCATGCAGCGTTTAGTTTTACTTTACGAACATTCGCTCGTACCAGTTCGCGTGGATGTGTCCGCCAGTCGCAAGCAAGCACTGTGACTTCACATTCCTTCTCACGACCTACGGTCGCCCCGATTCAAATGGCCTTTGGTGTTCTTAATAGTATCAATTCAGGTAGGATCAGTGCAAGTGACTGACACCGCCATCCCCAGACAAAATGCGCGCGTCTCCAAGTTGCCTGCTTTTACCATTGCGTAGAAAATGACCTTGGGATAGGAGATCGAATATGCAAGCATCGAACTGCCATGCACAAGACTGCATGGGGTGGCTTGAAAGTCCAACCCAATACATTAGGAGACTAACACAATGCTGACACGATGGAGATTGACCTCCCACGAGACCATACTAATGCCAATAACAGCGATGCGGTAGGTGGCTAGAGCCTAACACAATATTTTGTAAATGAGGCTCGAGGCTTCGGGAGTTGATGACGCTTGAATTGGCCGTCGTCTTGGTGATATGTTGATGGTCGATAGAGGCAGGAAATATCCATGGCAATTACAGGAACTCTGTGATGCAACCGGGTCGTGTATACGACTCCCACAGCACCAGGGTGTCCAGGCTTCAAGATTCGCTTTGCCTGGATCACGTGTAGACGTGGGAGGATTCAGTGCAGCCCGTGAAGATACAGGTCAGCCCCGCGTCAAAGGATGCCGTTGTACCTGCCCAACACAGCTAGCGTCATCACCCGCCAATTGATTGCCGAGGTCGGCGCTCCACTGGTTTTCGACTGGGCGCTGCTTAGCACGCACTTCAAGGAACTACATTCGCTATCAAGTCGATTGATACTCGTTGGAAAGACTTACGAACTCCCTATACTTCTCAAACTAGACTTCACAATACTCTGGTGAAGGTCTGCGGTGAACCGACACATACCGTTTTACACGGGCGGCAAAACCTTACCACCTGCTGTTTCCGGATAGGTGCCCGAACATCAGGCACCCTGGCATACAAAGGTGACACCCCCGTCCACTGCACATTCTAAGCTTACAAGATTGCCCATCCTCACCATGAAGACTTTTGGATTCCTTGATCTCTCCTCAGGTATGTTGTAGAAGCTATTGGCAGTGCTCTGCTAACTAAGGGGCTGCAGAACTAAGGAACCGGATCTACCGTATTGCCGCTAACGATGCAGACCGTGGAGTCGAGAAGCGCATCAGTCGGCGAGACGAGACATCACCAATCGACACCGACTTTTATCGATCACGAGGGTATTATGGACTCACTCAAACATGTCGGCTCATTCGCACCGAATTCCGCCTTCAGTACCTGAGAGATCGTGCAGTATCTGTGCACATCCGGGATGCCGATGACTACCTCGCGTCCGTCTTAACCCCCGACGCAATTGCAAGCGAAAGCAATGTCGGATGGTTCTCAATTCGCGCCGAACGACAGCGCAGGAATGACTATCCTCGGAAGCTGCGACCTCTCCTCATGAAGCTATACAGCGCGGCGAACCTCCAATTCCGCTTTACCGAAGGTCAAGGCCCATCAGTCTTCAACAACACCTTTCTCCGTTATCATTTAGAATGGAGAGACGCACTCATGAATGACATCAAGCACATCGACGCCGACGAAGCGAGCCACTGGGGTCTTCGCATTGTACTAAATCCCGGTTCCGCAATGACCTGGGTCAAGGATTGTACTCGCGCGTGGTTCCGGATCCTCCACATGTCTGAAGAAGCGCTCGCCTTCTTCGAAAAGCTGGGGCTTAACCCAGAGTCCGATATGATTTTCATTCGTAGAGGCACCAAAGTTCCACGCGACATGACGTCATCGGGTATGGGCAAGCGCAGCCTAATCGATAAAGCCAAACTGGGGCGCAACAGCGACGCGGGAAGTATCCAGTCCAAACAACCACTGCTTATACCCGAGTCGCGCTCTATGTCTTTTGCGACAAGCCTGGCACCTTCTACGGTCAATCAAGATGTTCAGCAGAGTTGATGAATTCATATCCTTGGAGATGACAGCGGGGATGGGTTTTGCGATTGATGTACCACTTTTTGCTCTGAGATTCACTATTGAAGAACTGTTGAAGAAATACAGAACTACTACGCGAACAACGTCCCCGAAAAATGGCAGCAATACCCAACATCAGTATCACTTTACTCTTCTCAGACTTTACTCACCTACGCTGTTACATCGTGAGCTAACATCTTTGCATATTCTGATGCGAATATTTGATAGAAATTGCTCGCCTTTGCATTTAGTCAATCCCGTCACACTTGTCGGAATGCCAAAACTGATAACTTATCTTGCACCGGGAATAATGCATCGGAAATTATCGTACATCTTCTATGGCCTTGTACGATTTTCGTATTCGTTTCGTGTCTAATACCGAGAGATCTTGTGGGTAATTCCGCAACTCCGAGAGTACTGTAGCGTCTATCGCTTTCAATCGAGATTCTATGCATCATGTTCTCCGCATAATCCTGCGTGTAAGTTACAATACGATTCTATTAGTATCCTCTTTGAATGCACGTTGACTTTGGTCTCTATTCTAGCTTATGCAGGCCTACGAAAGCCATCGCATAGTCAATGAGACCCGAAAGAATCCAGCTTTCATTTCTCTGACAAAGTGCAGGCCTAGCCTTCTGAAATGAGCCGAACGCAGCCCATTCGTAGTTCTTTCAATACACCGCCTAATCATCCTCAGGCATTACGCGGTCTGCGTCTGCTAGTGTCTAGTAGATTGCAACTACTGTACACGAGGCGCTACATACAGCACAGTCAAGGCCGGTGTGCCTCCGAAAAGGACTGGCCCTCGACCTCCAACCCAGGTAACATTATATAGTGACATAGACTGACGACTTTGCGGATGATTCTGACCTTTCCAAGGTTGTACCAAGACATTCGCCAAGCTTGCCGCTGTGCTCACTCACTTAGGCAATGACGATCATCCAGGCACAGCAACACCCGCAACCTCTCAAGACATTTCCAACCACTAGGCGCGGGGCTCCCTGCGCCTAATTCACTGTGGCTGGTGCGCCACGGAGTTCGGCAGCTTAGCCGGTCTTGTCCGGTTCATAAGAACAAAAATGACGCGAGCCACACTTCCGTTTTTCCCGCTCCGCTCCCCTATCGACCAATCACAGGGCGAGACCTGCAGGGTGAACATGGTACTGTGGCGCTATATGCTGCAGCTTGCTCGGTCGATTAAGCATTGCTTGGTGGTGTATCAGCCATACGTGGCTTGCGTGTGCCGTATCTTCCAGTGATGAGATGGGTACAAATGTGGCGCGCCCCCCGCAGGTGAATGAACAAGCTTCAAGAAAAATTCGATAAACCTCCGAAGATTCGAAAGTAGTACAAGTGCTCTGCATCATATCCTCAACTGCGAAACATCATCATGTCAATTGAAACCGCGCTCCAACGTGCGGACCAGTATATCCAGAAGCAAATGCACAAATTTGAGCAACAAAAGAGGGGGAGAGCAAGTCCACCAAGAGCATATGCGGGCTACGGACAACTACCACCACAACAAGACTACTCCCACGGTCGTCGATCATCTCAAAATTACGGAAGCCCGGCCCCTCCACCTCATCCACTACATCAAGGCCCGGCGGCCCCCTCAGGCTGGAGACAAGAATTCGATACACGGAATCAACGTTGGTACTACATCAACCTTTCAACCGGGCGTTCGCAATGGGAGCCACCAAACCCACAACACTCCCAAGCACCGCCACCGAGATCGCAAACATTCAGTAACGAACCACCACAACACCGCGAGCACAATCGCTGGTCTCAGCAACGAGAGCGAGCGGTCTCGCAGCCCCAACGGCCAATGTCAAGCTCTAGTGGAGGACAGTACTTGGGTGTTGATCACCCGGATAGGAATGCGTCGTCGGTCAGCCCGCATCCTAGTCCATCGGGAAGGCTACCGCCTGGTGCGCATCTGGATTTGAAGACGGGGCAAGTGGTAACGAGTATGTTTCCTCCGGGCCAGGATGCAAATTCGTGGGCGCAGGAGGTTGGGAGAGTGTGATGAAGGGGTGCGCTTGTAGCGATGGATCTGGGCACGCCTCCGGGCGTACGTTTTCAGACTGTTGTAGCGGTTGGATGGGTGCACATAATCCGATGATGTTGTTGCCCTTTTTCGGAATGCTTCATCTTTATTTGCATATAGTTCTTACTCTGTCAGGTCGCTCTCTGGCAGCATCATGGACATGATGGTGGCTCGATATACGTTTGTGAAAATCATCCCTGGTGCCTGCCCCGTCAGCCTGAAAAGATGGTGCAAGACAGCCAGCGATGATACCTGAGCTAATGGTGATGCCCGAATACGGCCTCACAGATTCATAATATCAAGCGCCTCCGACCTTTGTCTATACGGCTAGGGGAAAGAAGCGAGCACTAAGTCGGCGTCGAAGTTTTGGCAGTGGGCGCCTATTTCAGCCTGGCACCAGAAATCTCCGAGCGCAGACCCTTGTTCATGGCCTCTCCCGAGAATGCATGTTGGGTGATTACATGACGAGATTGCAGCGACGGAACGCCGCTGTGTTGGTGATGATGTAGCTCGACTTTTACGTGGTTTACCGGTAGCCTACATCTTGTTGAAATTCAAAAACGGTTTAAAAAGAAGCCTTTATTTGCATATACGGTAAACATGTGCCATCTTCGCAAGATTACACATATACAGCAACTGGTGAAGTCGCGATAAAGAAAAGGGGAGTCGCCAAGGAATGTAGAGAAACGTGATCCCAGACGGCCTAGCGTGCAACAGTTGTCAGCACGTCATGCCGACTCGTCGGGCGTACCGCTTGACACCCTACCACTACCTACTCTATGTGATACATTTACACATTATACTGCCTCACGGGTCGGCGCTCCTACGGTTATTGGAGCAAAATTGTATGCTGTAGTTGCGTGTGACTGTGGTTCGGTATTGCATCACGCGAAGACATGACCCTTGTCCCGGCAATCCTCCCTGACCCTGACATATCCACATGCCCAATATGAAACACCATGAGTCGGATCCGCCAATAGAGACGAATGCCATGGAATTGCTCCTGAAGCTAGATTTCGATAGAGTAAGGTGTGGGCCCGGCATATAAACGCCCCTTCCCAACTGCCATGCGACAACATCCCTGCGCTTCCAGACGCAGTGTTTTAAAGCGATATGGGAACGGGGAACTTCGCATCAAGGTAGTCCTATGCCTATTCCTGGCCTGTACCACCGATATGTAGGGGCTGACTATTGGAAGCCTGTAAGGCAGCTGGGTGCGATGTCAAAGAGTAAGGTTGCGCATACAAAAGGTCTTGGAGTCCCTTCATCTTCGTCGCCCCAGGGCTGTAGACTGTGTCACTACTTGCCTGTATCTTTCCATCGTTCCAGTCTCATTGAGACAGTCACTCATTCACGATGCGTTTCCTTACTACTCTCGCAACCCTACTTCTCGCACCGACGGCCGCTTTTGCAGCTTGGGGATACACTGACGATGGCAAGAACTATGTCATCGACACCAATGCTAACTTAATCGTCAAAGTTAGCAAGACAAACGGAGACATGACATCCATCAAATACCGCGGCGTGGAATACAATGGCCAAGCTGGCAAGAATTCGCATGTCGAGTCTGGTCTTGCGGCTGGGACTGTCACTATCAAGCAGTATACCACGCCTGCCAACATCATCAAGGTCACTATGAAGGTGGGTACTCTGATACATACGCTTGTCTTCCGATACGGCAACCCGAACGTATATATCTTCATGAACAAGAAGGACACTAGCATTACTGTATCACGTTACATTTTGCGCATTCCACCAAACATCTTCAAGAACAATATCAATGAAGACACCGACTGGATACCCGAGGGTGCACCTGCAATCGAGTCAGGTGACATCAATGGCCAAAACGGCCAGACCTGGTCCAAGCATTACTCTGGAAAGAAGTACGGTCGCACCATGGATTACGACTGGGTCGGCTATACGAATGCGAACGTGGGGATGTATCTGCTCAGATCCAACCACGAGAAGGCATCTGGCGGACCATTCTTCCGAAGCTTGGTCCGACGTGGCGGACCAGGCGGACCAGATCTATACGATATCTACCATTATACCATGGGTAAGATCACATCCAAATACTAGGGTTGAACTCAGTTGACGTCATCTAGGACACACTGATGTTATGCGCTTCGGTCTTCAGGGCCCGTCCGTCTTGCACTTTACGGATAATGGTGCTGCGCCTAACAGTAACCTATTTGCTCGCAATGCCGACTGGGGCTGGTTCGATGCGCTCGAGATTGACGGATGGGTTCCTAAAAGTAAGCGGGGGTCTGTATCTGGCGTTGGAATTGCGAACATGAAATCTGGCTATCAGTACGTTGTTGGCCTCAAGAGTGCTCAAGCTCAGTACTGGACAACTGCAACTGGCGCCTGGAAGATTGATGGTGTGCTACCGGGCTCATACACATTAACAGTGTACAAAGGTGTAAGTTTCAATATTCCATCTCCACGTGCGAATGGCTCAACGTCTATAGGAACTTGAGGTACACACTTCAACAGTTGCTGTGACCGCCGGCTCGACTGTTGCCAGAAATACCATCACACCCAGCGATCCCGCCGATACCACTGCTATATGGCGCATTGGAGAGTGGGACGGTACGCCCAAAGGCTTCCTCAACTTTGGAGATTCACCAATGAAGCCCACTTACATGCATCCATCTGACACCCGCCTCGCCAAATGGGACACTGGTAACTTCATCGTTGGGACGACGGCACCTTCTGGCTTTCCAGGGTACATCTGGAAAGACATCAACAACGATCACCTGGTGTATTTCCGTCTTACAGATGCTCAACTGGCCAAGGGCGCTAAGATTCGCGTCGGAGTTACAGAAGGACAGGCTGGAGGACGTCCAACAATCTCTGTCAACTCTTGGGCTGGTCCATTGCCCGCTGACAAGGGACAAGGTGATACACGCTCCCTTACGGTTGGTACCTACCGCGGTAATAACTACATCTATGAGTTCAATGTACCAGCCAGTGCCTGGATCAATAGTGCTCGGGAGTACCAGATCCTCAAGATTAGCATCATCTCAGGAAAGACTGCAACTGGATATCTGAGTCCTGGAATCAGTGTAGATGCTATTGATATGTTGGCTGCATGATTCAGGCTAGGATAGACATCTCTGAGCTTGTTCTCTTGTCCGAAGTATCTTCAAATTCAAAAGTGGGCACTCTTATATGCACAGGTCGATATCAATGGTACTTATACACTGCTACCCACGATTATCACCGCAAGATCAAAAACTACACGGCTTGTGAACATAGATCACGTTTCACTGAAGGGCCCTCTGTGAGCACA
The DNA here is from genome assembly GCA_010093695.1 of Plenodomus tracheiphilus IPT5. Classification (NCBI taxonomy): domain Eukaryota; kingdom Fungi; phylum Ascomycota; class Dothideomycetes; order Pleosporales; family Leptosphaeriaceae; genus Plenodomus; species Plenodomus tracheiphilus. The sequence goes on from MU006337.1 coordinate 196,947, forward strand.
GGTCCTAGCCGACCTTAATGCCTGACGACACAAATAAGTCGCGACAACACCCACAATGAGCTGTGAGATAAAATCAAAGCTCTCCGGGATGTTTACGACAGATTCTTGCCATCAATCAGGTGTTCTTTCACTTCTTGCCCAGGTGTCTTCATCTGCGAGACTATACCAACTACCACCGACGCCGGACGTAGTACCAACACAGTTGCTTCACAGCGAGCCTTATGGACGGGATGAAGTTGTGATCAAGTCCGTATATAACGGCATATGGCATTGTAACGAAACCAGTACATCAGTTTGGTTCTTGTCAAGACCAACTTGATTCGCTACTTTCTTAGGCGAAGTTGAGGTAACGAGTATTCCCAAAACATTTGATGGCTTGCGAGTTCTCTCAAGTTGTGTGCGACACGACGCCTAGATGGTCGAGTACCAAGTAAACGAAGGCTGTTGTCATTGGTTAGACAATCCATGTCGGCTACGTCAGCTTCGCTGATGACATAGTTGAAGGGCGGCCTCCACCCCTCATGTACACAGCTTTGTTATGCCCATACTCACAGTGCAAAGTTCATCTGACACCTGCAGAATTCCCGTAATGGCAACACGATCTTCGGGCGAAAACCCCAACGCTGCACCACAACGCGGCTCATGGGACCGCAGTGATCCGATACAACAAGAAGTCTCACTGGGCCTCAAGGGCCTTAAGAAAGACATAATGGGAGTCATATCTCTGGGTAAAGACGGTATTATGCGTTCTTTGACAGCTGATCGTCGCGTGTTGGATGCGATACCCATGAGTATGCGTGTAACCCATTCTTGCATCGAGTCAAGGCTGACTGACTGGAACCGCAAGCTCTTGAGCAGATCAATGCTTTCGAACAACGTCTTGGTGCAGATTTTCCTTGGAAAATTGGAGGATCAGCTGGGCCTAATGGTTTGGAGACGCCTAAAGAGAAGTGGTTTCAACCCGATGCAGGCATTTTACCGGGCCCACTCCGACAAGAGAGTTTCGATGAGATCAAGAGTATGAGTAATGAGAAGAAACAGGCGCTGAGGGAACGAATGCGCAATGATCTCAAGTAAGTCACTCATTGATGGGCTGCGTGAGGTCGTACATTGCAACGCTGATAGTATGTAGTCTGGTCGATGTAGATGGGGTTTTGAAGTAGATGTGGGCAGCAGACACGGACTGTTTGTAGACCACACCCACGTCGATGTTCTTACTGCACCGCACTTAGATTTGGCAAACCAGCAATGTGTTGGGTACCACTGCCTACGAGTGAAGTCTTGTAGTGTTAAGCCCTCTTGTATAAGTTATGTCCTTAGCCGCTCTCAGTCCTATAAATCAAGTGTATTTCCTTGTAGAAGCTATTTTGCACTTTGAAGAGGAAGGATCCAACGAAGTAGCATCAAGTTCTGATACTACCCTTTACCAAACAAGCCGTGAAAACGTCCATTTCAAATTCGGGTTTTCTATCATGGAAATACTTTCTCATTGTTGGGTTAGACTCTGATAATGATGTTATCTTAAAAATCTTAGAGAAAGTCAAAGCGTTGAATAGGTAATCATGAAAACTGATTGCAGGGTTCACATGGCTTCATAGAACCCTAATCGGGCGCTATGGTAATGTTACAGGGGTTACCGAATATACTTCAATATGCGCATGACTGATACCCTATATATATAGAACGAAATCTGATATTTTTGTTTCTTGGCAAAGCCCAAATCACGTCCGTAGTTCACTTAGAAGTGAGCCGTAATTTCCTACGCGACTGAAGCGCCCGTAAACTTTACACTATACTGCAGAGCGTTTGCATACATCTCCGCCGTGATCGCAGCCGAGTTATACATAATGAGTTCCGGCGTATATGCAACAACCAGAGAAACCTCATCAGATTTCGCCACAGCCACTCTTCCCTTCCCATTAACAACATCCACATACCTCAGCTTCTCCCCACTCTTGACCACCAGAGTCGCGGTATACTGCCCACTCGTCTGTAGAGCAACAGTAATATTCGAGCCTTTAATCTTCAATGGAATGATATTTGCACCCATGTACCTTGGAGCTTTTTCGCTCTTGACCGTACCGTTCGCGTGGAGACTGTCGTAGACTATGTTCGGTCGCTCAGACAAGAAAACCGCATGGGCGCTAGGATGTCCAATATCGAAATATGCCATGTGCGCCCAGTACCGTCCGACGGCCTTTTGCACAGTAGTCCCCGTCCCAGCAAGGATAGTTGCTAGCACGTGGAAAGGCGTGTCGTTACTACCGACCTTGTATTTTCTCAACATGTTCAGTAGCGTCTGTTTCCCTAGACCGGTGTACTTATCAGGGTTGTTGTTGAGGTATGAAATGAAAGGAAAGGCTGCGCGACGATTTCCAGTGGTGCGGTTTCCATCGACTAGGATCAGATGGGTGTTTTCGTGGAGAAATGTCGGGTTGATCTGTGAGGGCCATGGCTCGGTGGATAGGCCGTGACTGGCTTTTGCGGCGCGGCATGTGGATGTCGAGTGGAATTCATCGCTGATGTAGGTTGCGACTGTCTCCCACCAATCCCAGGTGCTTCAAGTTGACCGTGTTAGTATGATTGAAGGTAACACAATCTTGCATAGAGACGGCCAGGCTGATATTTGGGAAGATGAACATACTTTTCGTCATCATTCCATGAAGACTCTGAAAGGGTGAGCGCATGCCCATACTCATGCACCGGCCAAATTGAGTCCAAGGACAGGTCAAGGATATCCAAAAACGAGATGCCAATATCCCGCTGTTCGTACTGAGTCCCCGTCAAGTTGTTCATGTAAGTGAGATTATGGACGTAGACATTGGTCTTGAAGTAGACGTCTTGGAAGTCGGGAAGGTAGCTACGACCGGCGGAACGCCAGCCGAGCGTCTCGACGAAGCAGGTATGCGCTGCTTCGAAGTACTTTAGGGCGATGGTGCCGTTGTGCTCAATGTCTTTTGGTGTCACTGCGTTGTAGAGACGGAAGTGTGGTGTGTCTACGAAGGGTACATTGAACTCGGCATCGCCGCCGCCGAGCGTGGCATTTGCGGGGTATATAGCAGGACCAGAGGTAGTTTGGCGCACAGCGGTGTGAGTAAATGGTATCGCAGAAGCGAGTAATGCGTACGGTGCTACACCGAGTACTGTGGTGTATGTTCTGAACATGATAGGAAGAAAGGCCAATGAAGTGACTGCAACAGCAAACGGTAGGGAAATCCCGTATGTACATCTTTATACTATGCAAGATTCAGCATACCGTAATGTGCCCGAGTTTCTGTTAAAACCAAGAGCCTACGAGCTTTGTTTGGCAGTCGACAATAACATATTCGGTCCGAGTGGCTAGGCCCGTAGAACCCGCCAGCCTCCGGATTGTCAGTAAAAACAACGTGATAACAGAGATACGGGATACCATACCGTAGAGATTCGTGTACACTGTACAGTGTCTAATCTAAAGGGGGCGGGCCGCTCGTTTGACTAATCATGACTGCGATGCCGCAGGATTCAAGACAGGGGATTCGTCCAATAAACGGTCCGCCTCCCTTAGCTTAGACAGTGTACCCGAATCCCTACAAAAATTGTCGTGATATGTATTTATTGTTAACGATCAAGTGCCAGAGTCTGAGATCTGAAGAATCATGAAAATCATCTGCCTATAAAGTTTACCCAGGTGATGGTGTCAATCTTGATCAACATATTCGGCGACTCGAACAGGAAAGATCATAGGTCCGGGATCGGCCCGCCCACACCACCGGATCAATGTTGGTTCGCACAACCCTTGTAGCTCAAGACTATTGGAGTCCATCCCTAACCCAACAGCCTTCGCCCTTGACCAATACCGTGCCGTACCCAGAGTAGCCCCATTACCCTTCCGGGCCTTCCCCTTCCTACGGGTATAACTCCCAGATAAAGATACTACCGTACATATTGCCCAGCCCTCTCATCCTACCTCCCGGGTATACTGGTATGTGAAGCACCGCTATCTAATACCCCTTAGTGACGCCGCCATCACGTATCCTCCAGTATGAAAGCGTAAGAGCTCATACTTTTATACGGGTGGTGACTTGATCCTCGACTGCGTACTCTTAGATCTGGTTAGGTGGCTCTATTACCAAATAACTACCAGAGCCAGGAGGCCTGAAGTTGGATCGGACGCCTGCACCCTGTCCAAGAAGGGTACCTATATCGAGACTGAGGCCTGGTATGGTCAAGGATCTAGCGTCATTGGATTTCTTGTGAGTGAAGCTCTGGCTGTGTTGTGATATCAGGGAATGGAGGTGGAAGAGGCAGATGTGCGTGATATCTGGTTCCAATCTTGCAACCGAGACGCGCATGCTCGGGATATGCACAGACCTTGAGGAAAAGAGTGTAATGGCGCCCATAAGGTCGTGATCTGAGTGTTTCTGTTCGTGTTATTGAGCAGGCAACGACAGTAAACGGCGATGACAGGAAAAGTGACAGCAAAGCCCCATGAGCGAACGACAAGTCGAAGCCCGTGATATAGGTTGGAGTAGATTGTGGACTTTAGACGATTAGTAACGGGAGTACCCAAGACAGCGCCCAGCCATCAGCACCTGACTTCCGGTTCTTCCAAGAAAGGCGAGGGGACGGCGAGGGTCGGAGTTTCTGCTCTCTACCATAGGTAAGCTTGCGTCTTGCTTGCGTCGCTCATACTTGTACGCAGGGCCTCATGCGAAGACAAGTGTATCTAAAGGCACTATTGTTCAGAGCGCAATTCTGGATGAACGATGTTCAGTTTTAGATGCACGCCGACCCTGGATCGTGAGATATGTGCAAGCTCGCCCTGGTTTATTACTCTTGCTATTTTAAAAAGACAGATATCATTACTGTAGTACTTGCAGAGCCAGGACTGTGCGTGAAGCCAGTCTTGATCCTGTATCTTTACAGACTTGTAGTGAGCTTTGTAGAAGTAATAGCTACAAGCGTCACTTTGCAAGGTACAGAAGCCATAAATTATGTTGAACAGTTACTGACAATCTATCAGCGAAGAAATCGTTTGAGAGGGCAAGAAGATTACTACCTTGAAAAGCGACCAGCGACATGCCAATATCATTTAGCATTTTCCATGTGCTTGAGGCGGAGTAAGATCTGACTGCAAGTATTTGTGCAAAGATGAAAGTTTAGAGTAGGTATCAGCAATACAGACTCTTAGTCTACATACGCAGTGTACACGAGGGAGGGGAGATGCAGTCAGTGCATCACATGCTCTCGCGCCATAAATCGCAAACGGATAACGCCTCTAGAGTTAGTGGAAGAGGGTCATGGCAACTTCCAAGATTGATCAAGCAATTGTGGGACGGGTACGGAAGAAGGTATCGAGATCGAAGCCACTGCTTGAAAGCAGTGAAATTGATAGCTGACTTTCACCTGGCTGGTGTGCCTACTACAAACAAGAAGTGACCATCGTGATCAGATTTCGGTTTTGCAATCGTGTGGTCGTTGAGGTACATATACTCCGATGAAGTGCCGCCTTCTCCTAGCTGTTCCAGTCTAGCCTAGTCGTGGCTTCACGACGTAGTTGATCCGTCAGTTGAAGACTCTGTGACCACCCCTTCACCGCGACATGGCCTAGTGCTTTTAGTGTGGTCCCTGGATCTTGGCACCATTTTGTCTTTATATATCCACCCCGCAAATTGCTTTTCAAAATATCTCGTCTTCTTGCAATGGCACGACCTTGAGTTTTTAACAATGGCAGACGCGACGTACGTACCTATACACTGCATCCTTGATGCGCACAGCACTGGAGCTGATATACCAATTGCGAGCCCGACCGCAGACTAATTCCTGCAAGCACCGCGAAGGTCGAGTCCAGCTCCTCGACACGCCCAGCTTCGCAAAGCTCCCCGCTTCTCAACTTGCCTGGAGGCAGAGACAATTGCCGTTATCGCCACTTCGAGATCACTAACTAAGAGGCGCAAAGAATTCCGAAACACGATCTACATCCAGTGCATCGAAATCCAAGCTGTCGAGCGATACGACTCGACGGGCCGAAACGTGGGAGCAGGGTATCTGAGCTTAACTTAGGTTTGTCATCGACTGCGTTCCGAGTTTCGGCCCATCTTCCTCTCTCAGACCACGATCATGATCAATTTCGATCATTTCTGGCTGCGATGGAGTGCCTTGTTCCCGAATACTCAAGAGAATGAAGTGCCTATGCAGCACCACGGAGGATTCGTCCTGTGCCCCAGCATTGCGAACGAAGATGATGATTCGATCTACGCGGAAATTGCTCGTCTGCTTCAACATGTTGCATTGCAACCGAACATCCACATCCGTTTCCAACCGCCCGACAACTTCCCCACCGGACTGACACATGGTCTTGCGAGACTCGGCAACCTTTTCCACCACATCTCGACTGACCAGATGTTTCGCGATATGGTTGTTGATCTTGATGTATGTGAAGTTTGGACTTGGCATGGCAGAGTTGATCTCGTCTTCGCGATGACAAGAGCAGCTTCGAAGAAGTGGGATAAGGTAATCTTAAAGTGGCGGAAAATATTTGGAACAATCAGAGTGGGAGGACATACGCTGAAGCTATATGCACGGGATCCAGGGTGGCAGGAGTCTCCGCGGGGCAGTTGGATTTCCAGTCACACGCATGTGTGGAAGAGATGGGCCGTTACGCAGACTGTCGTTTAGGCAGGAAGTAGCTGAAATTGTGTTCCGAAAGCTCCACGAGTGTATAGACGACATAACACAGGCAATACGTAATGGGATAGACTATGAATAGAGATGTAGTTTAACGTAGCTTTATCACTAGGACTCCCAGGGCTATTTCGACATTCTTGGCCATCGAACCATATGTATGCTCATAGAACTTGCCATCATAAGTAATCCAAACCCCAAAAATTAAAAGTTTCATTTCGTCATCAGGAGCGTGGATCTGATCAATAACCAAGCGATGCTCTTAATCATCTTCCGCAGCTTGTTGTTGGTTGTTACACTTGATAGGCGACATGCAACCCTCCCACCGAATTCCCACTAGATACATAGGTGGTCTGACTTTCAACATGTTCCCAAACCCCCCCAAGAACTACTCATAGCCCATGACAATCCCGGAAAGCTGCGCCGGTCCCCCATTCCCTCAGCGGACCATCCATCGGTGCAAGCGTGCTAGCTTACAAAGGCAAAACCATATCATACATGATATCCCCAATCCCCAGACCTAAATTCTTTTCTCTTGAAAGGGTATATCGCACCTTGAACTTCTCCTGCCCGTTTAAATATTCCGGTGGGAACGGCTGCGTACCTAAGTAGGTAGTCATGGAGTATGTTAGATGGCGTCTCGATCTCTGGACAGCCGGTGGGACGAATTCAACCAGGATACGCGAATGAATATTGTAATGCATTTGTATAATCATGCTGGAGAGATGGCGCAGCTTGAGAGTTACTGGTAAGATATAAATCGTGTTCTGTATTCTGTACCGCCGGAAGATGCACTCTGCAGACATAGGACATGACGGATATATAGAGTTTAAAAAAGGAAGAAGAAACAACTTTGAAATTTGCTCTTTAACGCTACGTTTTTGGCTAAACGACCTTCTCTTCCTCCCCATCTCCAACTAAACAATACTATTATCCGCACAAGTAAAGCTCCCATTCACCGTACTCGCCTCATCCGCAAACACGGCCAACAAACTCTCCACACTCGCATACATACCCGGCACCATCATGAATAACACCAGCACCATGATGAAAACGTTAAACGCTGCAGTCGCGAGTTTCTTCTTGCTGCTGCGCCAGCGCCCGTGCCAATTGAGGTGGAACCAGAAGAGTACGGTTACGCCCCATGTGAACCAGGAAAGCAGCAGCGACGAGGATATATTGAGGAGGGAGTTGAAAACGGGAATGGCGTTGGCGAGTATCCAGACGACGAGCCAGAAGAGGGTTACGGCGAAGAGCCAGACTAGGGTTTCGGCTTTCTTGCTGGTTTGGGGGATTGTGGATGAGGAGCGGCGGCCGCGGGAGGGGTCGGACGGGATGGAGTTGCGGCGTTCGTGCTGGGGCTTCTCGGGGTCAGTGGTAGTTGGCGTGATGGCGGTTGTGTTGGCGGCTTTGCTGGAGCGGCGGAATTGGAGGATGTGGAGGTGGCGCATGAAGAAGACGTGAAGGTAGCGTGCTGATGTCATGCCGAAAATTAGACCAGTGCCTAGGAGGCCGACGAAGGAGACGGCGTAGGACACTTTCGCCATGGTCGTCTGCAGCGAGCCGATGGCGGGCGAGGCGACTTGTTCGCCAGAGAGGGCGTACACGGTGGTAGCGACGATGACATAGATGGTGGTTGTGATGCATTTCTCAATGGTGACGGCACGAGGGAAGTCGCGGGAGGGGTTCTCCATTTCTGCGAGGACGGTAGGGAAGGCCTGATTACCAGTATAGGCGAAGGCGATGTTGAGGAATGCCGAGACAGCTTGGGTGAAGGTTGGATTGCCGATGGCTTTGAGGTTGAGAGGGGCGTCTGGGTTGCGCGGTCCTTGGACACCCAATGTGATCATGACGATGAGCACGGTGGCGATGATGGACGCTGTGCATGGCCAGGATGCCCATGACACGAAGCGCATGCTGTGAGGAACGCACATTGCCCACATGGCAAGGGCGGCAACTATGGTGAAAACGACTGTGCAAGTCGCGTGTTCGCTGACAGTGTTGAGTCCGATCGTGAGTGTGACAAGCGCCGATGCGCTGATGAGTGCCATGTTGATCAGGAAACCAACTGCGAACACACCTTCCACCCATGGACCGCCGAGCACGCGACCGTAGTCGACAATGTTGAGCATGTAGGGATACTTGCGCCAGTATTGAATGAGGTTGTACGCCGTGTACAGACTGAGCATGCCCATGACAACGACGCAAAGTATACCTGGGAAGAAGCCGAGAACATTCAGGGCAGATGGAAGTGAGAGCATTCCGATGCCAACTTCGTTAGTAATGAAAATGATTACAGCTTGTGAGGTGGTGAGCTTCCTTCGTGATGTGGGTTCTCTGCTCGTTGGCCGTTTACTCGCATTTTGGACGTCCGCTACATCGCCTACGTGAGTGTCGCTGTCGGATTGTGAATCGAATTTGTCGCAGTGGCCAAGGCTGGCATGTCGCAGTGGATCTTCGGGGTCGTGCGTGGGGTCTGCTGCAAAGGGAAGCATAGGGCGGTGGGCGGATAGGTTCTTGTTGCTGGGCTTGTTGTCGCCATCGTGGGGTTTTTGCTGCTTGGGAAGATTGCCATGGGCCGCGGTGGCGTCACTTCTGTTCATTTTGAGTATCTCAAGCACCTACGCTTGCATGAACGGGGACTGTAGGGTACTTCAGACACTCGATGTGTACTGCGCATCAAAAGGGCAGAAGTCGTTGAGGAAGAAGTGGAGGTAAGATGGAGGATTTGGACACAGGAGATTGGAGCGTCTTGGGGAAAAGTTTTTGAAGGAGAAACGCCAGACTAGAGGAAAGGCGAAGAGGACCTTGCAAACATTACGTACGATCTATATCTGATCCGACAACTAGGAGAGTAGCTAGTAGTTAGTAGCGGGGTTTCGAGACCCTCGTTTTGGAGGGAAATATGGCCCGAGCAGCCAAGATACTGTACAACCATCATGGTGTGTCCGACGTGGTGGAGACGAATGGTCTTTTTGTCTACTTCAGGCATGTGGGCCAGCCAAGAGACGATAAGCTGAAGTTTGACAATGCGGGTGCGCGCGAGACTGTGCAGCAAAAGTGTCTGCCCCATATGTAGATATCCGCACGAGTTTCAATGTCGTTGTCCATGGGTGAGCGGGTTGCATCTGTTTTGCTGGGCCTTTGCCATGAAAGGTCAAACACAGTACCTCCCGTGGTGTTGGTCGGATAAAGTTCCAAGGTGACGTCGATTGGCACTATTGCTCTCGTATTCGGGTGAGGCCGCACTAAGGGAGCCGCATCTTGGTCTGCGTACGCCCAGTCATCGGACAATCGTCTCCGCTGTGTGTGGCTGGTGATATCTTGGCAAGTTCTGCAATGTCGTCGTGTGGCAGAAGTGCATTTTTGGCGAAGACGAACCTCTCTTACTCGATAGCCGTGGTCGCATTTAGAGATTGTAGGATGGGGAGCTTAGACTGAAGGACGGTGCAGCATTTCATGGAATTGATAGTCGTGTTTGGAATGTACGCGACGGCCTATTTTGACTCGGCATGACGCCTTGTTGGTAATGGGGGTTTTGCATTTGCTCGCTTTTGGGATGTTGTCGCGGTGGGAGGGGATCTTGGTGGAGGGTTCAATGTGTCGCGTAGGATGGTGCTGTGTACTGTGGTGTGGTAAGCTGATGTGAGCAGGCACTGATTATGGCCGTCGTAAACGAGTCGAGTCTATGAAGCTGCGACAGGGCAGTCAATATCAGACAACAGGAACAGAATCTGTGTGCCATGTGGGAGTGCGGCTGTGGTGAAGGATGGAGGGTCGCTCCTTGTGCAGCAGATTGTTTGCAATTGCGATGTGCGGCGGAAGGAACGATTACGCGTCGATGCGAGTCATGCCGTCGTTCTCAGGCTCTCGCTGCCGTCGGTTAGCCACTGCACGACGACGATGCAGGAGGAAGTGAGTGGGTAGGTGTCCAGATGCCAGTCCACTGCAGCCGTTGGTTTTCTTGTTTCGCGCCGCTCCGTTGCGCCCCTCTCCCAGCCGCGTACATAGTGTAGAGCACATACAGGTGCAGCAGCTGTGGCCGTTCCCAGCGGGTGGGGGCGTGTGGCTGTCTGGCGCACAGGGACACCAACGCAGAACCTTGGAACGCGCCGTTGTAGCCGGCGGGAAGTGGCTAATGGGCTTGGCTGACGCGCCTCGCGGCCAATGTCGTTGCAGGCGTGGGCGGCAGACAGCCAGCAACAGCCCGCAACAGCCTCAACCCGGTGGACCCCAACCTTGGCAGAGGCACGCAGCCGCGCACGTCTGACTTCCGAGACAACAGGCATTTGCGATGAGATTGGCCGTGGGGTCCACAAGTCGCCCGTCTCCTTTTCCTGATATTCCATTTCAAGGTTCCTGGCGCACCTTGCACAGTCGTCTTGTTGTTGTTGAGCGAAGCGAGCTTTCCTTTTGCTACCTACGAAACCTACGAGCCCTGCGATAAGGTGCCGCGCGTGGAGGAGAAGAGCCTAGCTGTACATACGTATAACATCTCCAGCGGCCCGTTGCGCCCCCACACTGGCTGGCCTTCGAGTCTCACCTTCCTTGCCTTCTGCTCTGTTCACCTCCCGTCGCTCTTTCCTCCCCCCAACCAACCGACCCGTCGACCCCACACAACACCCACAATGATCCCCCGGACCGCCCTCCTCTCCGCCTTGCTCTACGCATCCACCGCAGCCGCCGTCTGCACCAAGCTCGAAGACTGCCCGCAGTACGAGCACCTCAAGACCAACGACTGCCAGACCTACCACCACTTCCTCGCCCGCGGCTCCACCTCGCCGTACCCTGGCCACGTCATCGAGACTGTCGGCAAGGTCTGCAATGCGCTCAACACGGCCGAGAACCCCAATGCGTGTGGCTATGAGGATGTGCAGTACTGGGCGATGAACGGCGGAGAGCGCTGGTGCATTTCGTCGCATGAAGGTGCGCTGAATGGCGCAGCGCAGATGAGAAATTACACCGAGAGGTGTCCAGACAGCCATCTGATCGTCATGGGATTCAGCCAAGGTGGAAGCGTCATGTTGGATGTGTTGGGTGGTGGTGGAGGCGAGCTTTGGGGATGCATGCAGAAGGACAATCCGGCCATGAACATCACCTCTGCTCCTGGCTCCAAGGGTATGTCCTATCCCCAACCCTTTTCAAATCCCGTCTTATACTGACAAATGGCGCAGTCGCAGCAGCACTCGTCTTCGGTCCCACGCGTCGCTCTGCGAACAAACCCTGGACTCACGGCGGCGGCGAGATTTCAGATGGAGGCGCCCCGCGAACGGACGAGCAGAATGCTGGCCTCCAGCCCTATGCCGACGCCGGTCTCCTACGCGAGTACTGCCAGCCAGGCGACCCCATCTGCGCGCCGCACACCGACAACAAGGACATGTCCAAACATTTGAGCTACTTTAACAAATGGGGTGACGAGGCTGCGGCCTGGGTCATCGATCTCGCGCGGAATGCCTCGTCGAACGCTGGCAACGGTGGTGGTGATCAGACGTCTGACGGTAACGGGGCGAAAGATATGCTGAAGAAGACCATTACCCACCCAGTCGCAAATGTATTCATCGCGCTGATTGTGTTGGGACTCATATAGTAAGTTGTTTCTTCGCACTGTGACCATGGATAAACGGCGTTAGGTTGGACTGCATGCATCCTAGAGGCCCGGACTTGCACTCGGGGAGGAATTCGGTATAGACCAGATACTTATACCCTATACAGTTTCCTCGTTCGTAAAATCGCTCAGTGGAAAACGTCATCGGCCGGCCTGCAAACCTACGCGCCTGTCAATACGAACGAAACCGTCTGAATGACTGCGATCGCAACAACCACCACGGCTATGCCCGCAAGCTGTGAAAAGCCACGGGGATACTATACAAGACCTAAAGCCGACCGCTTTCTTGGAAATACTTGGCGCAAATGCTGTGGCGCCTACCAGAGCCGAGTATCCGAGCAGTGGATCCACCGAAGATGAACCACCCAGGAAGGTCCTTCCAAACATGAACCATCTGCTGGACTGAGGTGCGGGTGGTCAAGTGTAGTCGGAGGAGAGGCATGCTTTAAATATTGTCGTTATGCCAAGATACCCATTCCTGTGCCTCATATGTATATCAATATATTCTAGTACCCGGTTGACTGGATCGGCTGGTTAAATCGCATCTCTTTTGTCTGGTAACATAGAACGTTAATATATTTCCAAGTATGACTGGAAGACAGCTTCAGCAATCTTCCCAATCATGGATTCTTTGCAGCTCTCTAACCATCCACACGCATTTGATCGTGCTAATCAATCTCAAGATTAAATCACATCATAGTCGAACTCGCGACCAACTTCGAGCTTGGCATCGAACGCGACCTCTCATCGTTCCTTTTTCTGAGCTTACAAGTTCATGCTTAGTTCAGTATCAATCAAGGTGCACATGCGCATGACGTCATTGCGATTCGTGATTGTGGCTTCCTCTCTCGCTATCCTAATGACTGTGCGCGTTCTTTGGCTACTACGCACTACGCAGTTATTGAACATCATATGCATGATGCAACAGTAAATCAAAGTAGAAAAGGCAACAACACACTTTATTACTGAGACTTTTGAGATTTGATTGCTGATTGATCAAGACGGACACCGGTGAGGAGAAAAGCATCGTTACTGCGTGGACGAATCGCGTAGTTCCCCATTGAGTCACAACACGCAACAGTCATCTTGTTCGACAACAACGATTCCTTTGCAACCAGCAAAACCTTCAATGGACAACTAAACTACAGTACTACACGCTCATAGCCAAGAATCTTCCGTTGTTTTGTCCCGCCCACAACACCACACACCATGGCCACCCCTCCGATCCTCACCCCCTCCCAACTCTCCGCCTTCCTTACCCACATCAACCTCCCACCTCCCCTCCACACCCAACGCTACATCTCCACCAACCCCCTCCAATCCCTGCACCTTCTCACCCAACTCCACATCCACACCATCTCCACCATCCCCTACGAAAACCTCTGGCTCCACTACTCCCAAACCCACACCAACACTATCGCGCCCCTCCCCAACTTCCACGCCATGATCACCGCAAACCACGGCCGAGGCGGCTACTGTTTCCAACTCTCCCTCCTCTTCAACCACGTCCTGCGCGCACTGGGATTCACCGCATACCTGGCTCCCGTGCGCATCCGCCTGCGCGCGAACGGTGTACCGGTTGGTGAGTATGGTGGCTGGAGACACGTGGTTAATATCATCACGTTTGCGGGCGACGAGCGGTATGTTGTTGATGTTGGGTTTGGCGGGGATGGAATGACGAAGCCTTTGCGGTTGGTTGAGGGCCAGGCGCAGGGCAATTTGGGGATGCAGGAGGTGAGGCTTGTGAGGGGGTGGGTTGGGGCGCAGGTGTTGAGGGCGGAGGAGAGTAGGGTTTGGGTTTATGAGGTTAGGAATACAAGGGGGGATGAGTGGAGGGGGTTTTATGCGTTTGTGGAGGGGGTGGAGGCTTTGGAGGAGGATTTGAAGCATTTGAATTACTTTACTGAAAGTCATGGGGAGAGTTTTCAGGTGGTTACTTGCCTTGTTGTGAAGTTTTTGAGACGGTGTAGGGTTTGTGGTGGTACGACGGCGGGTGAGTGTTCTGCGCATGGCGACGAGGGAGAGCAGGAGATATATGGGAAGCGCATGTTGGTTGGTGGGATGGTGAAGGAGAATCTTGGGGGGAGGACGAGGGTCATTCAAGAATGCGCGACGGAGGAGGAGAGGGTTGAGGCGCTAAAAAAGTGGTTTGGGATTACTTTGACGCAGGAGGAGAGGGAGGGGATCAAAGGATGGAGGACGGAGTTAAGGACACCACATGAGAACAATGACAGACCAAACGATCATAAGGATGAAATGCGAGAAATTTGGGAAATAACGCGAGGTGCAGGCGGAAAAAGGAAGTTCATACAACTACAACAGTAGCAAATGGCAAAAAAAAAGCAAGACAAGCGATGAACCTGCGATGCACTTCCCAAACAAACGTCACCACCACTGCCTAGGTGTGCGGGCCACAAAAGCCTCAATCAAAAGGAACGCCAAGGATGTCAAAAAAAGGCGTGCAAAAAGAAGGAATGTTGAGTACGTTTAAGCGGAGCAAACGTCGTACTCGAACCAACGATGGGCACAACCTCTGTTGCTCAAGCCCTCGCACTATGTGGTCTCTCCGCTCCGCACATTTGCACGTTGGCTTCTTGGAGACTGTGCATAATTATTCGGTTTATATACAGGAATACCACATCATGGTAGAACTTGTAATGGTAGGCGCGGGTGGGCAGGACGAGGTGGGCGTGCTGGACAGTGAGGAGTCGTGCGTTTGCTGGGACCCTGTTGCGTTTCCGTTTGTTACTTGCCACATACTAAAAACTTGCATCGCTCTGGCTGGGTTTTATGCAAAACTTGTATAGACATCGATATTGAAATACCTGTTTTTCAAGTTAATTGCACATGTAACAAGTTCTTCATACATTTATAACACAGCGCGCCCTCCAAAGTACCATACCTAACCTGTCCTACCGCCTACCTCCCCGTCTTCGCGTTGGACGATCGTCATTGTCCAACGGACCTTTCAAACAATTCAACCGCCACGGACCCGGCAACCGCAGTTGGCGAATGCTTGGTAGACGGTTGGTTTCTGGCCGCAGGTAGATTGTGCGCATAGGACGGAGGGTTTGGTAGGTGTCGGTGTTGTCTATGTTGCCATATCTACGGCTCGGATTGTTGGGAACGATGCGTGGCATTGTTTCTGGGGGCAGCGATGGGATGGTGGGTTGAAAGTTGGGTGGTGCTGTGTTAGTATGTGGAGAAGAGGTGTGGGAAGAGGTAGTGATGGGGAAAGGGACATTGATCAGGACTTTAGAGCTTGATGGTGTTGTGAGGAGAGGAGATTTAGTGTTTATCATGTATGTTTTGCTATAATTCATGTTGTGTTGGCGGGGCTATGGGAATAGAAGTGATGCAGAGAGTACATAACGTGGATAAGTTCAAGAACTGTAGTAAGAGATGTAGTGATGGAAACTGAAGAGTAGTACCATATGGTTCGTCCCTGAGTTCCACGGGCGTGCCATACACGTGAAGGGAATTTGTACGACTGTTCGATACGTGAATTGGTGTAGCTACCATTTTGCAGGTCATGTATGTGTTGTCATAACATTGTCACCATGAACTGGGAGCTATCAGTTGAGCCCTTTTGAAGCCATATAATCTTCCCATATATCAACATGTTGGCGGATAATTGGCCATCCGCGGGGCAGGGACTTACTTGCCGGCCTCGTGGTATGAATTTGAAGCAGGACTGAACATATCTTACGTCGGGAGGATATTTGTGTTCTTCGCTTTGGGACGCTCATCTCGTACCGTTGGAATATCTTGCCTCCCAATGCAGGCCTGGGTACAAATATGTGCCTCTTGAAATCAGTCACTTTACAGGCTTCACATGTAGAATTACAATGTTGCCTGAACATTTTACACACACCATTAATAAGACGGGATCTCTACTACTATCTAGCACTTTAAACCCGGCGATTCACATAGGGATTAAAATGAGCCAATAGAACTATGGTATATTGGAGGTTGCACTTATGACACAGACAGCCCACTGTCGCATATCGTTCACCCTAACGTAACTAATGCGCACGAAGTATTGCCTACAAGCTCCTATACCCCACAAACCCCGCAGCCTCAACGCCTAGGACGATGGTTCATTGCCAGGTCACGATAAGCTCTACTCCGTTGCATGCGCGCGGCGACGTCCACGTGGACATGCACACGGCCGTGAACACTACCCGGCCCAGTAGATTGGGGGAGGCCGAGTTGCCAGATAGGGGTCAATTCTGTAGTTCTTCGATCCTCGGGTCTGCCCATGGGACGTAACGTGCGGTAATCAAACATTGGGTGGCAGTAACCGATGTTGTATGAAGATAGCGGGGGCATGTTCCGAAGTGGGAAGATTGATTAGGTAGAGGTTTAATCTGATGAAGATATTGAATTTGTGATTTTGATGGCGTATGTTTTTGAGTACTGTAAACGATAGCGAAGAAGGTAGCATGTATCTATGCTCGGGAAGTTAAATAGACGTTGTTGCTGGCGAGACTGTTGAGCATCATCGATGCATGACGATGCTCACTGCCAGGTAGCACAACAACACAGCGCCAACAAGTCATCAAGACTTTGAATTACTATGTACTTGTCTTCGCCACCTCAACAACCAGCAAACCAAGTCATTGATAACGCTGAAGCGGGGGTTCGAGTAGGAGGATATCGACCGCTGCCATCACCCGAACTCGGCCCAATTCCTCTTTCTGGTTCCCGACGACTTGTACGGGGCCAAGCACCCGGAAATCCATACCTCGAATGCAGGGTAGCCTGGCCCGATCCTGAGGAGCCACTGGGCGGAGGGTTGTAAAGTTGTAGCCATTATCTATTCGGCCGTAGTTCCAAGATTGGTCACCCCGGGCTATATTCGTCATGATGATTGAGTGTTAGTATTGGTGGATGAATTCAGAGATAGCCTTAGTAAAGTACCGCAAGGTGCTGCTTTTAGAAATGTATAGTTGTTGTCCAACACTTTGCAGGGTCACTGGGGATATCTTCTATATAACAACTATACTTCAAGTACTGCACACTTGGTACTTGGAAAGACTCAAAGAACGTGATGTAGATTGTTCACTATTTCATATTCTCATCCAAGCCTTCGCGCAGATTCCCCTAACCTTGATTGCGGCGTTGCCACGAACTACAAGACGCACCATATCGACCGGTACCATCACGTGGAGCTGTTCCAGGGATTCCCTCCGCTGGCCGAAATCTGGTTTGCGACCAGGCACCTCCCAGCTCAAGATCCCGAATGGAGGGTAAACCTCTGCTGTAACTGTAAACCATTGTTTGAAGGGCTGTGAAGTCGTAGGCATCGTCTATTTTGCCATAGTTCCAAGGCCAACGTCCCCACGGTGGTCTTGTCATTAGGATAGCGAGAGAGTTGCAACTTAGTTCAAGGTCTGAATCGAGTCAGACGATGTTGAGTCAAGGCTATGTTCCTGTCTTAATCCGTGGAATATATTGCTAATGAGAGGTGTGCAAGTATATTGGATGGTGTTTGAGTTTATGAAGCTCGTCTCTCACGTACTATTGATGATTGAAGTGGGCGTCACTGTCGGTGCATCAAGTGGGCTACAACTTATGCAACGTATTCGACTAGCAAACCGACCTGGAATCTCCAGTATTACAATATGATCATCATTGGCTGTGTCGAACATGAGCATGCTCAATGTCAGTCTCAATAATCGGTCCTTTGTATACCTTGTTTCCGTGTACAAACCAAAAAATAATTGCAAATCCCATGACAGACACCCACAATACAGCACTCCAGTTCATGCTTGAGGCTGTGACCGGCACACCAGTTGGCCAGAAAGAAAAGAACATGACGAGAATGCACCACACCACCGCCACCGCATTTACCGGAGGGCCCCACTTGCCCAGGCTCCATGGTCCAGGCTTGATTTTCCCGGGATACTTGATGCGTGTGTAGAGGAAGAGAGAAAATGGCGGAATGTAGGATCCCAGGAAACCGGCGACTGTCAAAGATACAACAGCGTTGAACACTGTTGCGCTGCCGATATTGATCAGGCTCAACGCTATTGTTACACATGACGTAACACCAATCGCCACAATGGGCACCTTCATTCTAGGGTGCACATAGCTAATGGTCTTTGCATGCGGTATTGCGTTGTCTCTCGCAAAGGCCCAGAGCTGACGGCTGCTCGTCGGAACCACGGTAAGAAAGGCAGGGAAAAACATGAACACAATCAATGCGGAGAGTGCGGTACCCCCAGCAATGGAACCCGTGGCTGAAGTGAAGATGTAGATGAAAGGATAGCCGGTGGGAGTGTCGAGAGCGTCGGGAATATTGCCGATACAGTAGAGGATCGCTATCAACATTGCGAACCCAGTGATACCGTTGATCACGACCGATGCTGAGACACGGTCAATTGAGCAAACCACGTGCCGTGAAATCACTCACCGATCAGAGCCCACGGAAGAACCCTGGAAGAATTCTTGACCTCCTCGCTCATGTGCACCACGCCATCTGCGCCGCTGAACGCAAACATTGGCGTGATGAGTCCAACGAAGAAACTCAGGCCCTTGGTCTCGTACCCGCCTTGATTCAAAAACAGGGTCCACACTTCACCATTGCTACTTTTTACAGGTGCCATGACAACTGTGACGATGAGTACGATAAAGAAGAGGAGTATGTGAAGCTACAAAACAAGTGTCTCAGCATACGGAAACCACCTCGAGAGAAACGTTGAGAAGATGAAGGCTAGCAAGACCAGTGCGAATACGAGAAGTGTACCATGCCAGCCATGAGGGACGTAAGACGGCTGGCTATTGATGATCAAACCTTGCAATGATGTTGCATCAAGATACGCAGCGCTTGCCGTCAATGCCTGCCATGCAATGACAGCTTGCCTATCGATGTATGTTAGCACCTCATCTTGAGCGCTGACCCAAAAGCCCGTATCTCGAATGCTAGTGATCACTACTCACCATCCCACGACGTAGCTTAGCACCTCCTTCCAACCATCTGGCGCAAGCATATATGTCCAATGGTATTGTCCCCCTGCCGTAGGCCAAATGCTGACTAGTTCCCCCATCGTCAAGACGACACAGGCCCAACCAACCCAGCAGAACAGGAAGCCATAGATCAATCCGGCTGGGCCACCGTTCATGAGTCCAAAAATAAACACGCTGAACAACCCTTCCCAAGTAACCATAATGGCGCATGCGAGCCCGAGGATGGCGAGAGGAGAGAAGTTTCTCTAGCAATTAAATGTCAGCCTTTCGTGATCCTTAGCGGATAGCACTTGAACATACCCTTAGGACGCTCTTTTTGCCGACGGCAGCGAGTTCGCGTGCATCTGCGTCGGAGACGGACTCCGGGGTACGAACATCTTCCTGCACATCCTGCTTGTCGTCCGACATTCTGCGTTACACGATGTTCAATGATCTCGTTGTACAATGTATAGTTTCTTGCGAGAGAGAGATCTGGTTGGAATGATACGGGTTGATCAGGTCAATGTGCGATCACAGATATACAAAGCATTGTGCCACCGAGGGGCCTCGTGGGTTTTGTATTCCCACGACGAGCCTGCGTCATGACATCCTCCTAACAGATCTGCAGATTTTTCCTCTCACATCGTGCTACTGAACCACATTGTCGGTGTTGATCATGCACATCGATATAACCGGTGTAAGCGAGGCTGCAAGATAAGCTTCCACGGTTAGCACAGCAAGACGACGTCAAGCAGCGTAGCGTCGCTGTACCAGGCAGGCGTGGGTGATCAGTGCACGATCGAGAGATGCGGCCAATGATTCAACCTCGAGAGCGGTACTATTGGGTACCAGGTTGGATGGCGTAGAAGTTGTGTTGTGGGTCAAGCCTCTGGTGTAGAACGTCGTGCAGCGGGGCGGAACGACCCTTGCGGAATGGAGGCTAGCGCGGGATCCTTTGAACATATATCCGATTGCGACTGCATGTCGGGCGTACATGGATAGCCCTTAGATGTTCTTCCGTGAGTATCCTGATGGATGATGACCGAGATTACTTGACTGTATGAGTTGCCGTTGCCAAAGTGCGGGGGGCACCACCTACAGTGCGACATTACATCACAAGCGCTCTTTCAGGGCGGCTTCCTCTCTTACTCACCTGCAAAACATTCGTCAGATATCCATTTCTGAGCTGTGGTCATCGTCTCGCACCACAGACGAGTCTCGAAGTCGAGATACTTTAAAGATCTCGTATGCGATCGACGGTTAAGTGAACTCACTTCGTGCGGCATTTGGTGCCTCACAGATGACCGCGCAGCAAGACCCCACGATTTCGGCCGATACAATTTCCGATTGGACGTCGCAAATCCGCCTTCGCTGCTCATTTGCGAGGAGAATACCAGAATGGTCGAATTGTTGCGCGGCGTCTCAGATGTTTGTATGCTCCTGAGTGGCTGACTAGAAGTATCACAGCGTTAGCGCTTTTCCCCCTGTCACTGCGCTTGCTACTCACAATACTCTACAACAACGGAAGGTTTTTGTGTTCCACAACATCTCCCCAAATACGCTACACTTCTGAGAGTCGTCGATTCTGCGGTGCACGAAAACTCTATTGCATTAGTCGACATGACCGTACTCATCGCTGGCGCCAATGGCGTGAGCGATTCGCTCCAGGCTAGCGATACGCGTAGCTTGCTTGACACGGTCGATAGTCTACGCTCACAGGGTATCAGTCGCTACATTGACCTACCGGAGATCACCGTCTGTGGCGAGCAGTCATCTGGCAAGAGCTCGGTTCTTGAGGCGATTTCAGTTGTCAAATTCCCAAGCAAAGACAATTTATGTACCCGTTTTGCGACTGAACTGATACTTCGCCGCGGTCCGTCTACACCTGTCAAAATTAGCATTGTACCAGGCTCGAAGGAAGAAAGGTCAGAGGGCGAGAAACAGAAACTGCTTGATTTCAAAGTCTCGGCAATGTTCGCAGACCTCCAGCTCGACGAAATCATCGAGTCAGCGAAGAAAGCCTTGGGTATCGATGATGCGACAAAGGCTTTCAGCTCGGAAATACTTCTAATGTAGATCTCGGGGCCTGATCAAGCACATCTTACTCTTGTCGACCTCCCGGGGCTTTTCCAAGCGGGTAGCCGTGCGCAATCGGATGCAGACAGCGACACGGTCAAGTCCCTTATGCTGAGATACAAGCGGAGCCCACGAAGCATAATCATTGCCGTGGTATCTGCCAAAAATGACTTCAACAATCAATCGATCACCTGATTTTCGCGAGAGATCCACCCGAAAGGTATGCGAACTTTGGGGCTGATTACAAAGCCAGACACTTTGGACGAAGGCTCAGATATGGAGAAATTCTACTTCGAGCTTTCACAGAACAAGCATGTCAAGTTCCGGCTTGGATGGCACGTTCTACGGAATCACGACTATTCGTCAAGAAACTCCTCGGAGCGACCAAGCTGAGACAAAGTTCTTCTCGTCTGGGATTTGGAAGTCATTGCCCTCGACCCAAGTGGAAGTGAACAGTCTCAAACCAAGACTCAGCAAGATACTTAAGTATCAGATCTTGATACAGCTACCTGTAGTCCTCGCCCAGATCAATGATGGCGTCCGTGATTGTGAGCTGGAGCTGGCTGCCTTGGGATCGCCCAGGTCCACCGTACAGGAACAGAAACGACACTTGTTGGAGTCAGCATGTCCTTTAGCAGCTTAGCCAAGGCTGCTGGCCGATCGAAAATACTCTGATCCTTTCTTTGGCAATGGTTCCGCAGCAGGGAGTTATGACAAGCGCCCCCGGGCCGTGCTGCAGAACAGCCTCACTAACTTCGCTGAAGCTATGCGGAAGAATGGAGACAAGTACGATATAGTCGACGACGCACTCTTCAACAGTAGCCACAACATCTCTCGTGAGAACTACATACTGAAGGTGAAGGCGCTCCTGGGACACAGCAGGGGAAGAGAGTTACCTGGTACGTTCGACCCGCTAATTATTGGGCAGCTGTTCCGTGAGCAATGCGAACCCTGGGCAAACTTGGTCGATAAGACTGTGGATGCCATTATTCGCGCTCTATTCAGGGTCGTCGATTCAACTCTGGCCTACTAAGCAGATTTCACGACGCTTCACCAAATTCTACGTCATTTTATTCACCCCCGACTGGACGCCTTGACTGTCGAACTACGCGCCAAGGTTAAAGAGTTACTTGAGCATCACAAAGACGGCCACCAATTACCTACAACCACTACTTGACCGAGAACATTCAGAAGGCACAAGCAGAGCGCCGCGCTCGCGAGATCAAGAAAGCTCTGGGAGGTGCTCTCGGTGACAAGTTTGGAAATGATGAAGTAGTGACGTTAACCTTCAACGTCAACACCTTGATCAGTTCGATTGCCAACAAGACCGACAAAGACATGGACAATTATGCGTGTGCCACCGCGACTGACTTTATGGAAGCATATTACAAGGTAAG
Source organism: Plenodomus tracheiphilus IPT5 (assembly GCA_010093695.1). Lineage (NCBI taxonomy): Eukaryota > Fungi > Ascomycota > Dothideomycetes > Pleosporales > Leptosphaeriaceae > Plenodomus > Plenodomus tracheiphilus. The sequence continues at coordinate 219,639 of MU006337.1, forward strand.
CGTCAAAGTTTACGCTACAAATATGCATACTAATGAACAAAAGGTTGCGCTGAAGCGGTTCATCGATGACTCTAGCATATTAGCCATCGAGAAATATCTCATCGTGACGCTGCCGGATTTGTTTAATCCGAGGGATGTGCTGGACATGGACGACGATGTAGTAAACACGTTGGTTTCGGAGGCTCAAGAGTCTTCAGCCCAGAGTGCGAAATGCAACGAGAAGCTGCAGGTTTTGGAGAACAGCCTTCGTGCTCTGCAGAGCATGCAGGAGTACTCTCTGAAACGCGCAAGTGCGTATAAGGGCAAGCCTTAGGAGCTGGACCATACCCGTCGATGCTAATAACTCGCCAGGTGATACTGATACCGAGGACCTGCGCTCTCTAAACGGGACACAAGTTGACAAACCTAAAACTGTGGATTAATTCAACGATACGTGGAACTCTAAGAGCAGCTAATTCTCGTTTGATTTCTCGAGCAACGTCAAGAAAGATTCAGGTGTCATGATGGCTGCGCCGGCTACAAAGGGGCAGCTCCTTGTAGCTTCAGCGGTGTGGTATGTTTACCTCAGCCTCCAAAAACTTCCCCGTGAAGGCCAACTAACAAGTACCCAGACCTCCGGTGCCCCAACAGACGTGGCGAAAAAAAATAAAGCTTGTCGCAAAAGCCACCTTGCCCTCAACTCCAAAACAAGGCATGGGCGCCGCGACATCAGGAGCCCCAGCCTTCAACCCATTTACAGGCTCCGGACCATCGAACTCCGCAGCTCCCAGGAAAGGCCCGGCTTCTGGACTATCAGCGTCTCCAGCTCCCAAGCCAGTCAACGGCTCCAGAACGTCTTCGTCAGCATCGTCGACTTCAAAGTCTCAATCTCCTTAGGCAGGCCGATTGTGAGACCATGTGGTTCGTTGTTTTCTCCGCAGCAGGACATTCGCTGCCGGTAGAATCAGACGGATTGACCTTTGGCAATGGGGACAACACTGGACGAATGAAGGAGCATACCAGTACGAGACTATAAGCTGTGGGGCAGCATAAGAGACGTAGTCCAAACATGATTCACATCGTGCGAATCGAGCATTGTAGTATGGGATGTATGTCAGGACATTTGGCGCATGTACGCCGCCTTGATGATGCCAGCAGATTGCAACATGAGCACATCGCATACATGCCCAGACCACTTGTCTGAGGAAGTGCAGCAGTAGACTTCTATAATGGCAAAACCAGGCCCCTCATCAAAACATCCATGGTATCCTCGGACCCGAAACTACCCCCCACCATGTTACATAGCGACCCACCTACCAACCTCAATTAACTCCACCCCTCTCATCCCCTCTCCACTCCTCGACCCAATCCCTCACCCCCATAAAATCCCTACACACCCTCTGCACTCCCCACCCCGTAATATCCACCCCCTCCCACCCCTCTCCCTCTCCATTCGGCACTCCCTCCTCCAAATTACTATCAGCGGCACACATCAGACTCTGTCTCAAATAATCAAAACAGTGAGCTAAATGATCCGATTCAAGGAAGTGCATAAACGCTGGCGTTGCAAGCTTAGCCTCGAGGTAAGGATTGTGTTCGAAGGGTGTGGGAGCATTGAGGACGGGGTGATCGGAACTTGAGCGGCGGGTTATGAAGATGGGCGAGGCGGGGGGTGAGTGTGAGGGTGGGCCATCGAAAAGGGAGCGTAGGTAAAGTGGAGATGAGGATTGTGGTTGTGCTTGAGACTTTGCGAGGAGGTAGGCGTTTGCGTGGAAGGCGGTGTGGAGGTTGTACTTGCGTGGGTGTTAGTCAACGGGTCGGCGTCCTGCTTTGTTCGGCGTTTTGTAATGGGTTTGGGTGGGGGGAGATGTACTAAGCAATGTATACCGTGGAATACGGTCATGCCTTTTTCCAAGGGACTGTCTTTGGGATAACGGATACTTCCTTTTCCTTTGGGCATGAGCGCCATCCATGCTTTTTCCGATTCTGCGCTTGGAGGTGCTTGGAAGGTTTCGTTGCGTTGCCAGACTACGTCTTTGAGGATATGGGTGGCGTGGCCGAAGGGTGCTGGTTGTGTTAGCTTTGATGCATCTTCAAACCCCCCAATTGTAAGATTGATTGGGCGCTGGAGAACAGCGACATACCTGGATAACCATCGATCTCAACCTCAAACCGGAAAAAAAGTTGGCTGATGATGCTGCCGATAAGGAGACTGATGAAACAGACAAGCGCATAGCAGAATGCATGTCTGCGTCTTGACCGGCGATGTGCTTGTTTCGCTATAAGGTTGTCGATTTCGTCTGGTAGAGTAGACGGTCGAGTGTCAGTCGGACTACGCTCGCTATCGTTCTCGCTGAACTCTTTCGAGACACGATGGTAGGGGATAGTTGTGCGCGTGAAGGAATTGGGGCTCGGCATTGTGCAGCGACTGCAGTTGAAGACAGATGGTTGTAGCCAGGCGGTTGCGAAACCTGCAAATCGGACGCAGCAGGTTGGTTTTATGTGTGGCAAGCTGTTGGGCTTTGTTAACGTGGTGCGATGATTAGGGCGGTCATTGTGGTATTCAGATCCCAAAAAGGAAAGCCCAACCTATTGCAATGGAACGACACTGGAATACGCACGTGACAGCGCAATATACACCGGGTGAGCATGTGTCAGGGTGGGGTAGCGCGGACCATTGGAAGCATGCATTAATTTGTGTCGAAGCCACGCATAAGGCGTGCTGACCTAAGGTCCTGCTGCTGTCGCAAGGAGGGTATCAAGCAATTTCTTAGCATCGTAAGGGTTGAAGTCAGAAGTCGTCACATCGCATCTGCGGTGACCTTTGAATTCGACGTGGTGGTTTGGCGGCTAATTCAGCTTCTTGTTGCCGACCTGAACGGGCCTGCCCTGGCTGCGCTGGTACTGCAAGAAGCCAAAGACTGCGACAGCGACGACGCCAAGCATGAGAACATTGCCTGTCACATTGTTAGCTCACAAGCACTAATATGTGATGGTAGTACTTACCGAGTAGGAAGCTAACGAGACCACCAGCTAGATCGACGAGACCGCGGAAGAAGTTGACAACAAGGTCGAGGATCTCGGTGACGAATTTGAGAGCGAATTCAGCAGTCTTCTGGACGAGGGTGCCGGCGGTGGTGAAGAATGACCAGACGAGCTCGAGGACGGACGCAAACAAATCAGTGACAGCCTTGACAATGGACGACATGTTGAGTATGCTTCGTAGATATGTGACAGCTCTAGGGCACGGTGGGGGTATCGCGAGTTGGGTGTTGATGGTTGAGAGGGCTGGACGGTTGCGATGTTCCAAGGCTAGGTTTGCATAAGCTACGCGCGACGGGCGTAACTGCCTGGCAATCTACTTATGTGCGAAGAGTGACGCCACAGCTACGTTATCGGGGTCGTTTCCGGTTTGCTGATGTGCTGACAGCGATCCTGTTCTCGGGATCCTGCTCTTGTGGAGGTGGCTGGTTTAGGCATGTTTGCAGCTGTGTTGGTGACGGAATGACGTCAGCTGTGCAATCTTCTGTGAAGTCCAGTTCGTGGGCCAAGCGGGCTGCGCAACCAGCAAATCACAGTGGCCAGAGAGATGGGGAGCGAATAGGAGTTCTCACAGAGGGATATTGTGAGGTGGTGATGGAATGTGACGAATGAAACGGTGGAACGATTCGAAGAGAACTGGAGGACGCCTGCCATTCAGCTTCATTGGGTTGATGACTCGGATTAGGGATTTTGTAGACTTGCCAACTGAAAAACATGCTCGTCGCCCGCGGTACCATCATTTCTGGTTTTCCAGCATGAGGATCATCTCATATATGATCAGTCACGGCGGAGTGGAAGAGGTGGTCAATGCGCCCTCCCCGCAACACGTCATAGCGGCTTGGCGTTAAGCGGAATTTTGGACCCTACAACGACCCTCCAGCGCAAAGCATCGCAACAAATATGTCCGGTACACTCGACAAGCTGTTCGCCAAAGGCAAGGCGAAGGTGAAGGAGTTCACCAGCCAGCCCGGCGGACATCAGCAGCAGCAGCAGCAGCAACAAGGCTACCCAGGCCAAGGCTATCCGGGCCAGCAAGCTCCACAGGGCTACAACCAAGGACAGTACTCAGGCGGCCAGTATCCTCCACCGCAAGCCCCGCCGAATCCAGGGCAGTACACTGGAGGTCAGTATCCACCACAGCAGTATCCGCCACCGCATCAGGGTCAGTACTCGGGGAGCCAATATCCCCCGCCACAGCCCCCGCCGGGACAAGCATCATACACGGGCGGCCAGTATCCTCCCCAACAACAGAATCAGCAATGGGGCGCACCTACACAACCGCCGCAGCAACAATGGGGCCCGCCGCCTCCACAACAGCAATTCGGTGCTCCGCCGATTCCAGCAGCTAGCAAGCCGCACTCTGTGCCTCCTCAGAGCCCACAGCCTCACGGTCCGCCTCCTGTACCACAAAATCGCCCCGCGTCGGCGCAACCACCACCGCCCCAGAACCTGCCGCCGCCACAGGGCGAGAAGGTTTACTGGAAGCCGTCCTTTGACATCAAAACCCCTGTCAACCACAACTTCCGCCATGAGATTGGCGATCATGGCTGGGGTAACAACGAGAAGCAAATGTACACGGACAGTCCCGCCAACTCGTTCCACCATGACAACCGCCTCATCGTCCGTGGTCTTGTCCAAAACGGAAGCTATACGTCGGCGCGCCTGACTTCGCACCAAACCCTCTCGCGCCCGCGCGGCTACCTTACCGCTACCATCCTCCCACCCGTCGCGGAAGGCATATGGCCCGCCTATTGGATGTTGCCCAAGGATCCATTCCAATGGCCCAACGACGGCGAGGTTGACATCTTCGAGTCCTGGAATGGTGACTGCGTAAACCATACCTGTCTCCACTGGGGCCACTTCAACGGCGAAGACCACGACAAGCACCGCGTCGTCGAGACACATCTACCCGCTATGCCACGCCAGCCTCACACTTTTGGATTTGCTTGGATAGAAGAAGAAGGCATTCCAGGCTGGCGGGGACGCATGATTTGGTACATCGACGGCCGACCTGTCATGAAGGGGAACATCCCGCCTGGAACAAGACGCATGGAGGAGTTTAGGCTAATGATCAACATCGCCATGGGTGGAAATGTATGTCAGGGCAAACTGCCAAAAGACGGATACTACGACCTTGTCGTCAGCGACGTGAAGATGTGTGAGGAGCCGCAGGGTGGGTGGCAAGGGTTCGAGCAAGCATGGAATACATGTATAGAGGGAAAGACTATGTAGTAGGATCCTATCATCTATCAAGGTCACTTATGTGATTCCATGGTATCGTCTATCAACAGCTTTTTTTATTATACATCCGCTCTCATCGCGCACTACTGCATCAGTGCCGAGTACAGACCGTTCTCGAAAGTCTGTCTGTATACTTTCCTCTCCCGACTGCGATATTTTGTGGGGCCATGCGTCAAGATTCTTATCATGTTTCTCGCTTCTTCTGCTAATCTGTGCCCCTCGGCTCTTAGTGGTCCTGCTCCTTTCCTTCACTGCCAAGGCAGGTGTTTGCACTATGCACAAGCCGAAAATTTTGGCGCAGCTGCAGATACCCTATTTTATAGCGCGTGCACCATCGCTCTTTCCCATCGCCTTCCTCCACCACTAAGCGCATTTCGGCAGCAGACGCAAGCGTTTAACTACGTTCGCCATTGACAAGGGCCTAATTAACATGGAATTTAATGCGGAGCATTGATACTGATGATGGAGTTAGTGTCATTTTAGGGTGTTTTCATCAGCGAAGAAGGTCGGGGAGGTGCGGATTCCCACGTTTGGAGCTCTCAAGGCGACTGGTAGTAGGTTGACAAAAGTAATAAGATACATGATAATCTGGCTGAGACACATCGGGTTTTTCATCAGTATTTTAAATACTAGCAATTCTCCTTTCATTCTGGGATTCACATGGATAAACTTGGTCACCCCGTCTAGTTATACTAGACTTCGGATACAAAGTCCACAGACGAATCGTATCTGATGAACGACTCCTTCGATACTATGCTTGTAACAAGATCATCATGACGTGTCGGGTGCTCCAATTTTCAACAACCAAGCTACCATACAGCTGTATTTGCACTCCCAATAGTTTAGTCCATCGCATTAGTGCTTCGGAAATGATCCTCTACTCAAGATAAAGTTTTGAAACTACAGCAACTTCTTGGACAAGTGTGCTCCAGGTGCTACTTCGCGGTCCTCCAATTCACCGCAACCTCACAAGAGAAACATGAATATAGATCATTGATGACCAATGTTCATATGGGGATTAAGGTAACGCCTTCACACCTTGACTCAGGATGTGACCAAGTCACGTTTGTGTAGCAAGAAACAAAGAAACTCCTTGCGAGTCATGTCAGCCATAGTATTTACTAGCCGTCTGCCTCGCAGGTCAGCTAAGGGATCTGCTCGATACAGGTTGACTACTCGACATGATGGAGGCTCTCGATACAACTAAGCTCGATATTGAGAGATATTAGTGCATCGGTGCTCGCTCACAAGATGCAGCTGTGAGATTGCCTGGTGTACTGACGTCGTCGTGATGCGAATGTTTGCGCTTTTGTTTTGTTTGCTAGGTACCGGTAAAGCTGCGCCTTCACCTCCAGTGTCTCAGCCAAGTAAGCGCTGCGCACGGTCCTCCACCACCGGTACTTCATGACGACCCATTCCGCCAGTTCAGTACGCCTGTCGCAGTCAGTCAGTCACTTTTTAAGTGATCAAGTTGATGAAATTGCCATAGATCGAAACCCGTCGCCTAGCTCCGACCTCGACACGAACATCACACTCACCATGGAGTTGGACGCGGGTACCAGGTATGCACACAATATTGGTTGCTTTGGAGTTGCTGCTAATTCTTAAAACCACCCCAGGAAGGGCGAAGGTGCTTCAAGCATAGCAGAACTAGAAGTTGGCATGTCGCAGCTGACCGTCAAGCCCCAAGACAATGCCTTGCTACAGCTGCCCGCCGGTAAGCCACCACCAGAATGGACAAAAGATCAATCGTAATAACTGATGGAAAGAGGTACGCAACTTGATATACAATTACTGCGTCGAAGATCACCCCGTCCTTGTTACCTCACACTGTGAAAATTATGGATGGAACTCCGCTGGCGACTATGGTGCCCTCGCAAAGACATGCCGCCAAATTCGTCAAGAGTTCCTCCCTCTCTATCTGGAGAACACGACTATCAAACTGTACGAGTCGTCGAATGCAAGCTTCATCACCACCTTCTACCCGTATGTCGAAGAAGAAGTCATGAAAAAATATCGCGGCAACTTCATCATCCCTCTATCGCATCCCGAATCGGAAGAGCTCCATGTTGACATCACTGAGGTCCTGAGGCTCGCGGTTCGATCGCCCAAAGTTCGCTGTCGCTTCGAGACGGATAAATACGCGCCCAACCATTCACGCTACATGCTGCCTCTTCACGTAGCACAGCTCAATAGCCTCGTTGTGTGCATTGCGGACGCTTCGCAGCCACAATGGCGGGAAATTGTTAATGATGCCATTGAGGCAGCAGAATTCAGGATTTGCGAGATGAATACCAAGCTTGGCTTCTTGATGAGCAGTGCGATGGCGGAGAAGTGGAGTGAAGATATTCATCATTGGTGGGCCAACGTTGGTAAACCGTTGGAGGCGATCCAGAGGGTGATCATTCATCGCTATGATGTTACAGACGAAAGAGTCTTGGAATGTCCGGAGGCTGATCGGGGCCACAAGAATTGTGTGTGCGAAGAGCTTTTCGTATTCGCATCGTGGATATCAAGGTTCCGACCAAGTTTCCGCCAGACATTCTGATACGTCTACGGAAGAGCTGCTTTCTCTGGAGTTGATATGCTCGCAGGTTGCCAGGACAGCCTAGTTTGATAGATCACCGGGTTGGCTTTCGCATAAAGTCATATGCCAATGTAATCTTGCCGGAACCACATCGAGATGGAATCATTCAGGATGAAATAAGTCATCATTCAGGTCATGAGCTATTTGTACAAGCATTCCAAGCTCAACAGTGGTGGCTTGATACATGCAACCTTTAAGTGGCAAGATGATATGGCCTACTCTATCCCACTCAGTTCCACATAGGCTTTTTCGGTTTCGGAAACGATACATAGTCTAATGTCTTGATCTATGACCCTGTGACTTGTGTACCCCTCGCTACAATTGTCGATGTTCGTTGTGGCAGTTCGCAGATGAGGCCTCCCACCCTCGCCTTCACGGTGACCTTCACCGACGCATTTGCAATGGGAACGCCGCGCCCCACTTTTCTGTAAGTTCTCGAACGTTCCGGTGGTGTCTCTTCCTTCGAGACTTTGTAACTTGCATTTCCGCTGCCCGCTTTTCAACTTTTCCAACCTGACCATGATTGCCATCACGACAGATCCGGACCAAGGAGCCATGGAGTAAGTGAACAACACCGCTGTTGGCAAGCACGAGCTAATCTCAGTAGTGATGAGACTGAGCTGGAAGAGCTTCGGGGTGCTGTGGAGTATGTCTCAAGTCGCATAGCGCTGGTTTTTCGCTGATTACCGTAGCAACCCGACCGGGAAACTCGTCGGAATCAAGGCGACCCATGGCACTTCAAATCTCGAGCCCCATCTTCCGCACCTTCAGTCAGAATCCAGAGACACTAGCGTGCTCACTTTGCCAGGCGGTGCGTATGGATCAGCTAGACTTGTCGCAAGGCTAACAGCTTGCAGAATTGCGCAATAGGATTTACGAGTACTGCACCAACGGTAGTCCTCTGACAATGACTCATCAGTCCGGGTTGAGAGATAATACCAGGCAGTTCCGTGGTCTAACGCAGACTTGCCGCCAAATTCGCGAGGAGTACAGGCCATTGTACATGAGTCGTAATGTCATGAAATTCCACGACATCAAGACTCTCCAAGGATACGTCGGTGACTTCTACATTTCTGATTCGCAGCTTACCCAGGCTACAGAGGATGTCCGAGGGCATTACACAGGGGATCTGATCGTTTTCGTCACCAACGATTGGGGCTTAAATTTAGACATTCAACGCATCCTTATATTCGTCGCGGACTTTCCGAGTGTGCGCTGCCGTTTCATGAGCTTTCGAGGGGGGTCAATCCAGGCCAGTCGCTTGCATGTAGATGAGGTCAAAGTCGCTTTGAGTCAACTCAATGGCCTATTAGAGCTTGTCGCCTCCTCTCCGCCGTGGCACGAGTTTGTTAGGGCTGTGTTAACCAGGGCTTCGATCACGATCTTTTCCTCCAGTACTCGCCTCTCTCTCGATGTAGCGGAAGATGCAGAAAAGTGGAACAATATTTTGAAAGATTGGTGGTATGAGAAGTGTGCGATATCAGAGTTCAGCGTCTATCATCGCTGCGAAGACGCATGCAAGTCTAGGTATGTCATCCACTTGAACAACGTCCGAGACTTGAAATGACTCAGTTTCATTGCTTGCGATGCGTTTCACAGGAGCGACAACACTTGGTAGTTCTTGATTCATACGAGGCCGAAGCGTACATCGTAATTACATGATCTTCCCAGAAACAACTTACAGTGAAAAAATGAGGTGGATTGAAAGTTACGCTGGAGTTTGGACCTCGAACGTCGATAGGATAAGAACCCATGATGAGATAATTTCCAAGAATCCTTGTGCTCATAAATGAGGATTTATCACCTGCAAGCGTTTTTCGTGACTAAAGTGCTCCTTCCACAATGCGCGGGCACAGATGTTGCTCTCAGATCAGGTGATTGCGATGTGCATCCCCCATTGCCTTCTCGGAACAAAGAGGGCCATTAAAAGCTTTAAAGTGACCCCGTCGAGCCTGCATACTGCATGAAAGCTTGAGGAGCTTGAATTAGTCACAACACAACCTCATATCCACACCTCGAATGCGTATAGGTCAATCCATCGCTATATACCGTCTGCGCCATCTTATCACGACGGATCGCCAACTTCTCTTCTCTCAAGTTCGGTGATCGGAAAGCTTTGCTCCAACCATGACATATATCCTAACTTGTGCGCTGTTTGCACTGCGCAATCACTGCGCCGTGTTCCAAAGAATGAAAGACCTGCTGCAGGAGTTACTGGATCTTCAGAACCTCCGAGTGTTCCTGCAGCAGTGGCGAATTGAACTTGTGCAGCGCGAGGCGGAGCTTGCGCGACAAATAGCTGCAAAAACAGAGCGCGAGGCGAATTTGATGCCAGGAGAAGATGAGCTAGCGCGACGCGAGACCGGAGAGGGACGGGAAATACCTTTGTAACTATAATTGGGGTGGAAATTGCGCTTGAGTTTCTAGGGACCGTCGTAGGTGAAGTGAAGACTGGCTTGCTTCGTTATGCTGTCGCGAGTCGCGGCTGGACTGCTTGAGTTGTATGTGTGTGCTTTGGGCCAGCCTGCAACTACGCTAATTCGATCATCTAGAAATCTTTGGAACACATAAACTTTTGCAAAGAAGCATTGCAAAGAGATCCGTGAACGAATCATGAGGTCCACATTCATATCGTTCAGGTTCACAGGGCTGGTTATATGCATTGAGTAGAAACATCACTGTCGCTAAGGTCTGTCATCATCATGTCTTTCCAGTCTACCAAAAATGTCGACTTTGGATGGCAAGTATCGATCAACAGAGCCAAGGATGCTATTGTACTTGACCGCCCGCCTCCAGGTTCACGGTACAGATTCCTACTGATCCTATGGTGATATTGAGAGTATTCGATGGTACGATCTCCTCACTCAATTATGGTGATGCTTTTCCTTGTGTTTGCACATCCCACGAGGCCGACTTGACTTTCACCCCTGCTCAGCTACTACTGGCTTGGCTCTGCGCACGGCCCTCGCCCTTGGCACCCTCGTGTCCTTCATCAGTCTTCAGGTTCCATCCTCTCTCTCTAAACTTGATCGTCGCGACAAGTTCTCACCGATGATTCGAAACAAATATGCTGTTGACGCCAAAATGGACCAGCCCGATGTGGGAACTCAGCGAAGCGGACTGCTCTGTCTTCCTGGTGGTACGTTCACCCTCATGTGCATACAAACAAAGCTGATACCATTGAATTTGGCTGACAAGAGCTATCGCCAGAACTGCGTAACATAATCTACGACTACTGCTCCAAGAACGCCGGCATTGTGATGCGTTACCGTCCTAACGAACAGCACACTGCAGTATCACACCGAAGTCTCATGCAAACAACCCGGCAGCTACGTCAAGAGTTTCGACCGATATATATGCGGCAAACGAGAAATATAGTCTATCTCTCCCCAGAAAGTGGCGATTACATAAGAACCTACTACATAACCGCGTCGAGTGGCCCCCAAGAACCACATCAGGGCGATCTCACAATCGTAGTACCTGAAGAGCTGACTATGCAACAATTCAACATGGTTTCCCTGTTTGTGGTACTTATGGGCTCGCCGGACTTGCGGTTTCGCTTCAAGGTCACGCAAGTGAATGTGCACAGGCGAATCTCCGATACGCACTTGCACGGGGGCATCGAATATTTCAACAGGTTTCTGAAAAACTTCCGCTTGGAATCCGATATCAATTGGCGCTATATGTTCTTGGACGCCTTCTCAGGCGTTGGGATTTCCATCCGTAGCGTGTACCCGACCTGTCGGCTGTCCTTTCATATTCAATCACAGATGATGACTAAGTGGGGACCTCTCATCGAGAAGCTTTGGATGTTCATCGGACAACGTCAGAAAAAGGAAATGTGTCAGGAGCAGAAGGGTGGCCAGATAGTCTTGAGGACTTCGGTCATGCTGCGGGTCTGCAAGAAGGAGGATATCATGGGGTATACGTTTATGAGTATATCAGGAAGCTCTGTGTAGTTTCATGCAATCTAGCACTGCTAGATTTGCAGAGCCTCCATTCTTTAAGCGCGTCCGAAGCCTACCTAGGTAGCTGGAACTTACAGATAAACGAACTCGTACACACTCATAATGCTTCGTGGCACCATGTAAATTACCAATGACCGTACAAAACAAGACATGACGCTTGGGCCAGTATCATATTCAGCTTTTCACAGTTAGATGTTATACTTGGCCGAGTAGCTCGCTTTCATGATGAGCAGTGAGCTTTGCCGCCTTCACCGCCCATTGTTGCATTAGCGCGAAGCACAGCCCACAACTGCTAGCTTCGTCTCTACGGTGCCACGACCTTCTCAGCTCAGCGTTTGGTTTGCTGCACTTGCAGACAACTTGCAACAACAAAGATTGTCAAGTTGATAAGCTCTCTCATCCAACCCTATTAGCTCATCGTTGATTCTTGAAGCAACCTCATGGACACGGGCGACGCGCTGCGGCAAGACAGCACAAAGTAAATGGTACGCTGTTTATCAATAGCAAGCCTGACAATAATAACACCGAAGACATGACCGCCATCAGCTCGGGCGTCGTGGGCTTCCCCGGTACATCTCAAAAGAGTCCACTGCTGGTCCTACCCAGTGGTGAGTGATAATATCGCAATTTTCATTGTAAGTGCTGACACAGCACCCAGAAATCTGCAGCAGAATCTACAACTTCTGCATTAAAGACCACGCTATTATGCTCGCGAGGGTTGGCCATGCTGCTAGCGACTACTGCGGGTTTACTTAAACCTGCTATTAACTGCGCAGAGTGTATCGCCCACTAAAACGCACCTTTTTATACCACCGAACAATGGAACCTAGAGCGCTGGCATGTCTGCCCAAATACTAAGTTCAATCAACTTTTGAAAAGGAAGTGTTTACTTGTGTATCCTTCCTCGGTACATTTAATCATGAATCATTGAATCACAAAGGGATCAATGAAGTAGAGTAAACCTGAATACACAACCAGTCATCTGTAGTCAACATAACAGTCATGCCCATTTTATTTATTTCATAAAAGAAATTTTTGAGTTTGATCTAGTGCATTTTATGGCCTCCACTTCCGCATTTCCTCATCCGTGGCTTGCGCTGTAACCGTCCTCTCCCTACTACCATGCACCCTCGCACCTCCCAGTACCGCCGGTGTAGGCACCTTCGGTAACTCTTTCATCGTAGACCCCCTCTGCTGCTCCCACTTCCCAACCAGACCCATGAACGGGCCCGGCGACAAAGGACTCTTTGGTATCGGCGGCAGCACATCCAAATCTGCTCCCTCCATCACCCGTGTTGATCGCATACTAGATTCGAGTGAATTATGCCCAGTGGTGTAACGACCGAGTTCAATGTCTTCGTAGTAGGAATCGTAGATCATGTCAGCGGTTGTCACGGATTCGTGGCGGGTATCGTTGGTTGTTGAGCGGGGTGAACGGGTGACTTGGAAGTCGCGTTGGATTTGTACTCCGCCATGTGCGTCGACGGAGATGTTGCTATGGGGCTCGGATATGTAGCCGTTTGTGTTGCGGGAGTATTCGCTCTTTGATGACAATAAGGTCGAGAGCTTACTCATGACGCTGGAGAATGTTGTGTCAGAGCGCGACTTGACACGAGGTTTATGTCGGCGATCGCTAGCAGGCCCGGATGCTTTTGTGCGCGATTTCGAGTTGACTTTGTCGTGGAAGAAGTGCTTGAAGAATACTTTTAGCGCGGGTGCATTGGCGCAGAATGCCCCAATATGAAGTTCCAATAGGCAAGTGAGCATAAGTTCCCAGGTCATCCACGTCACATCATATGTATTGTAAAAGATACGCCAGCTGTAGTATGCACGTATAGCACCGATAGCTACTCCAGCGTAGCCAATGGCGAAGATGCCCAGCAGTGCAATTTTTTGTCGAATGGGTACGCGGAGATTCCAATACAGCAATGTAGGCAACACTGCCGTGAGGAGGTCCTGTGCAGCGGAAATGATGCTCGCGGCTAGTACGTCGGCTCCTTCGTCGAAGCAGTGGAACTTGTATCCTCTTAGTATTTTCTCTACATTGACCTGGTCCCAGAAGGCTGAAATGGGTTGACAGCCGAGAATGGGTGCGAGTGTCAATGCGATAGTGTACGCCACGATAAACCCAATACTGAGCCACGTGACTCGACGGAAGGTGGTCGACACCGCGCGCGAAGATAGACGACGGTAGAAAAGCAGTATTGAAATCTTGATCAGGCCAGAAGCAACGCAGAATATACACTCAGCTGCGAGTATGTACTTCCGAGCCACCACCATACGGCCACTTTGTCCGACTGGATTGAGATCCCAGATATGTTTATTAAAGCCATTGTTGACAGCTGTTATTGGTCAGTATGATTTCTTTGCTTTCTAATCATTTGACGTACCCAGAGGATATATGAAAGTAAGAACAATAGTAGGAATCTTGCGGAGTCAGACGTCGCGGTCCATTTGAACATGTTCAACATACAGTAGCTGCGAGCATAACCCAGTCGTCCCATCCCGGATGCCTCTGAATGATAATTCTGACCCAAAGTCTTGCGAGAAGCATCCCAATGGTGATAGGCCCCAGAACGCAAGCCAGTATAGTAACTGTGTTTGGCCTGATTTCCGGATTGACGTAGTTGGCCTTGGGCCATGCGAGGATGACTTTGAGCGGGGGATGTATACCTCCTGGCATCGTGATAGTTCGGCGCAGAAATGTCTTGCACAGACTTTGCGTTCGAGCTGCAGTGCGCTTGGTAACGAAGCTGAGCGTTGGGGGATGCTTGCCATAAGTGTATCTTGTGGCTTGTGCGGACAGTATTAGATATGGCACATGGGAGAAGACATCTTCCGAAAATCGCAAAAAGGAAGTTGTGGAGCAAAAAGCAGCCGTTTCATGCCATCTCCAGCACAACGATCGCGGCAGACCCTTCCATCGAGTTAATGCACTGGATCAAAACGAGGGTAGCCCTATCTGCATCTTGGCTAGTTCATAGTTAACTTTCCAGCCTGTACTCATGAGCTGTCATTGCTACCATGACGTTGTTAGGTGACCGCTCCAGCGGCAGATTCAGCTATTTCGTGTAGGCAAGCAGACAGGTCTGGGACATGTAGAAATGGATGATACCGGCACAATACATGTTGCTGCAGAGCCGTGGGAAATCTTAGGTGATTAGAGAGGCGACGGCAGTGGGGGCACATCGACTCCAACTAGCATTGCGACATTAGGCATTCTAAAGTGCAAGTGAAACGTTTTTTTTTGACACATGCAGGGTTCGCATCGTTGTGGCTGAACGGATAGACGTTCCTGACGAGGAGATCGCGATATGTTCGATGCAGCCCGCCACGCATGCGGTAAAGTACAGAACTAGCGCGAGAACGTATCGTATGACCTTCGATATAGGTAAGATTTGGGGATCTCGGACGTCTTGCTTTTTGAAGTTCTCGCCTTGCCACGAGGAACAACACTCTGCCTGGATTCAGACTTCCGGCGGGAGCATTCGCGACAAGACCCCTCCCCAGGACCGTTTTCCCGAAAGTTTCTCTGGACTGATGCCTTGTTCCAGATTGATGTTTTGCTGTGGTTGCACGACATTTCGTCCCCTGCATATCTGCTATGGTCTGCAAGAATCGGCAGTGGTTTGTGTACCAGTGACAGGAGATTTGCAAGCGCCCACTACCCAATTCAAGCTTGCTGTTCTGATGCGATAGCCATGTATAACTCGCAGAAGGGCTCGCAAACTTGGGTACAAAAGACGGTTGGACTGCGGATGGCGATCGCACAACAGTCGGGGGGTATAGGGACAGACGACGGGTCAATGGCAAGCGAAAGCTCGTGATGACAACGACAGGCATAGGGCAGATAGTGAATGACGTCCTGGCCGTGACAACCGCCACATGTACTGTATTTCTGGCCTCTCTTCAGTCAGCCCTTCAGAGGCGCGAAAAAGCAATGTGATGACAAACCGTACCTGCATCGGCTTGAAGAAAGCCGAGCTCCCCATGTTTACCTACCATGTAACGCGAAACGCCGGCCACGCCTCTTCAGATGCGCATGCGCTTTCAAAATGATCGGGACGCGAGCGCCGCCGGCGGAGATGCATAGTATGGCTAGCAAGGGCGGCTTCCCCTCGTAGTAGCAGCCGTTGAAGTTAGCCGCGCGCTAAGGCGGCCAGCCCTACCGGTACCGTCCGCCATCTCGCCTTAACCCCGAACACCGCCCTTTTGATGACTTGTTGGGTGATCCTTCGTACAACACGATGCTATCGCCCAATCTCGCTCGGCCGGCGCTGCGCAAAGACGATGGTGTGGCATGCTGCGGTATAGGCAGCTCGATCGTTAAAAGCCTCCACGCCAGCAATGTAGCGGAGCCATCAGCTCGTCGCAATCCCCACATCATCAACCATGTCTATTCCTTCCTCCTCTTTCGAGGACGCGCTCCAGCAAGCTGTCGCCCCTGGCCCGGACCGACTACTGGTAGGAGTCGCTGTCGCGGCTGCTACGTCTCGCACAGCCAGTACGCTGCTTCTAGCACTAGCTCGCTCTCATAACCAGGCTGACATGTGAGTCTTCAGATGAAACGTCAGGAACACAAGACTATCTTGCGGCATATGGGACCATCAAGCTTGATCCCTCGTCCTCTGCTGTCACCACAAAGACCATGATGTGGATCGCGTCATGTACCAAGCTGGTAACCACAATTGCAGCCATGCAGTGCGTAGAGCGTGGCCTCTTTAACCTCGATGAACCGAAGGACGTAGATCGTCTACTCCCCGAATGGAAGGATCCCTCAATCCTGATTGGCTTCAACGATGACGGAACACCCATTATGCAGCTTGCCAAAGAGAAGATTACGCTAAGACACTTACTGACGCACACGAGCGGCATTGCCTACGATTTTCTTGTCCCCCAACTGATGCAGTGGCGGAAGAGTCGTGGAGAATTCTTCCTAGTACAACGAGATTCTATCTTGGACTGCTTTGCTATTCCACTAGTTGCGGAACCCGGGTCAACGTAGTCATATGGGGGTGGTCTCGATGTCGCAGGCCTTATGATAGCTCGAGCTAACAAGTGCACGCTGGAAGCATATATGCGCGCAAACATCTTCGACGTCCTAGGTATGGACGAGACCTCTTTCGACGTCCGGCATAACAAGATTGGCGAGCGACTTATGCCCATGGCAACGAGGCCTTCACCAGAAGAACCAATCATTGGTGGCATCTCCGCCAACTCTCCGTTACAACCTATTCTTGAGCCGGCTGACCACTTTGGTGGTTCTGGTCTCTTCAGCAATGCCGAAGACTATCTCAAATTCCTAAAATCCCTGCTCTTCAATGATGGCAGACTCGTCAAGCCATCAACTGTTGACCATATGTTCACGCCTTGCATCTCCTCTTCCGCCCAGGCGTCACTCAACGCTGTACTGTCCATCCCTCAAGTTGCCGCCTTCATCATACCTGGAGAAGCTCCGTTAGGCACACCAGATGCGAACAAGTGGGCTTTCGGACTGGGTGGCATAATTGCGCTTAAAGATGAGCCCGGAAGGCGCAAGAGTGGACACATGCGCTGGGGAGGGGTGCCGAATCAGAAGTGGTGGGTTGACAGAGAAGGGGGCACATGCGGCGTTTGGGCGACTCAACTATTTCCCATGGGCGAGGATAAGCACATGCACTTGACGAACGATTTCGTAAGGGAGGTCGTTGGAAGATTCGCAAAGTAACAGAAGGTTTTCCCGCGCGCGCATAGTCTGCTACTTAAAGTCTTCATTAGGAGCCTTTTGATTTTCCATCAGCAGTTATGCCATGGGAACCGGTCCCGTTGCCTGGAGAAAACATAATCTGCTTCGGAGCAACCCGGTAAATCGCAATACGGCCGTTCGATTCGCGGTCCTTCGTGGCTTGCACCAACAAGTACCATGGAGTTGGCATTATGAGATTTTTAACCAGGTCACACCAAAAGCCCGATGAAAGCGAAGATAGCCGTGAGCAAACCACCGCCAAGTTGCTGACCGTGATGATGTGCTTCTCACGTGAAATCGCGTTCACACTAAGAGCCGCGTTCCGGCCAATGGGCGGCCGTGCCTTTGCAAAGAAAAGTCGTTAGCGCCCGCAATGCCCCCACGTCCCCTGGCCGCGCCGTGATTCCTGCACCCTTCTGGAAGCAGAGAAAGGCTTCGAAGCTATTCTTGCGGCATTCACCTTCCTACATGGTACTGTTTGGTGCGAGGCACGTCCTCGCGTGGACCGATTACCTGTCCACCATGTCCGCGCAGGATGCGGTCCGGGTCACGTCAATGAATGGCTGCGGCATTAGGCCATCATGTTGTGCGTGATGGTGTCATATGGCGACACTACATAAGCCCACGGTTAAGACTTGGTGGCTGCAGCATCACCAACCTTGCCTGGCGCATCCTGATCCCCATTGTTTTGTTCCGCCATGTCCAAGTTCTTCTCAAAGCATGGTGCTGTTCCCACTACGGCCTCGCATGGTTCCAAGGACCACGATGCATCGCCCTCCGACGTCGACCAAGGCTCTCTCGACCACGGCTCTCTTCACCAGGTCCGGCAAGCCAAACGCCAGATCGGCGTTACTTCAGCCGTCTTCTTGATCTTTAACCGCATGATTGGAACTGGTATCTTCGCAACACCGTCCTCGATATTCGCCTTGTCTGGCAGCGTTGGGCTGTCCTTGTTCATTTGGGTTGCCGGCATGCTCATCGCGGCAGCTGGAATGGCTGTCTACCTGGAGTTTGGCCTGGCTATCCCACGCAACGGCGGCGAGAAGAACTACCTGGAGTACGTTTATCGAAAACCCAAGTTCATGGCCACTGGGCTGTACACCGGCTACGTCCTGCTCCTAGGATGGGCTGGCTCAAACTCTGTCGTCTTTGGCGAATATATTCTGCATGCAGCCAATGTAGAAGTCGGACGCTGGAACCAGAGGGGCGTAGGTCTGGCGTGTATCACCACAGCGTTCCTCATACACGGCCTTGCGCTCAAATGGGGTCTACGGCTTCAGAACCTGCTTGGCATAATCAAGCTGGGTATCATCCTTCTCATTGTTATTTGCGGTTGGATTGCCCTAGGTGGTGGACTGAAGATCGACAAACCACACAATTTCGACAATGCCTTTAAGGGAACGACGGGAAGTGCCTATGGTGTTGTGACAGCACTGTACAATGTCATCTGGAGTTACATTGGTTACAGCAACGCCAACTATGCGCTCAGCGAGACCAAGAACCCAGTGAAGACATTGAAGATTGCCGCCCCGTTGGCCCTCGGTACTGTCGCGATACTGTACATGTTCGTTAACATTGCCTACTTCGCCGCAGTACCTGCTGAAGAGATCATCGCATCGAAGAGACTTGTAGCGGCCTCGCTATTCCGCAACGTGTTGGGATCAGACGCCGAGCGTGCACTATCAGTATTCGTCGCACTGTCCGCCTTTGGTAACGTCCTGAGTGTCATCTTTTCCCAGGGCCGTCTCGTCCAGGAGCTTGGTCGTGAAGGTATCTTGCCCTGGTCAAGACTGTGGGCCAGCAATCGTCCCTTCAACGCGCCACTCGCCGGTCTTTTCGAGCACTGGCTCGTGTCAGTCATTATCATGTTGGCGCCCCCACCTGGTGATGCTTACAACTTCATCCTGAACGTCATCTCCTACCCTCTGGCCATCGTCAATGTGTTCGTTGCTGGTGCTCTTATCCATTTGTATCTCAATCGCAGCAAGTGGAACTGGAACCCACCCTTCAGCGCCTCACTCCCGGTAGCAATCTTCTTTCTATTTAGCAACATTTATCTTGTTGTTGCACCTTTCGTCCCACCGTCCGACGGTAATAGCGTCTATGAGACGTTGCCGTATTGGCTTCACTGTGTTGTCGGATTTGGTATCATTTTCGCTGGAGGCGTTTACTGGTTGGTGTGGGCCATTATACTGCCGAAGATTGGCAATTATACCTTGGTTAGGGAGGAGGTGGTAGACGATATTGCCGGTTGGGAGAGACACATCTTCAGACGTGTGCCGAACTGAGTCACATGCGACTAGGACGCTGATAGAATCGGTAGTGTCTAATATGAACTTTCAATTTCTGATCAACAAGCTCTGCCCTTAAAGCCGGGTGGATCTATCAGCAAAATCCCGCAGCGCTTCCCAATCTCTGCAGACGTGTTCTGAGCCAAGTCCTTGCGTCCCATTCAGACCTCGAGCCTTCAAGAATGGGTCTGAGCCTTCGAGTGCGGAATCGGCGGCACACATCAATCCCATGCGAATATAGTCAAAGCAATGCAGGACATGCTCGACTGATGGTTCCTGTTCAACGCCGTAGAGATATTGCAGCCAGCTCTCCATGATCATTTGCTAGATTCCAGAAATCAGTGGTGGTTGCTTGAAATGCATAGGTTGGAGCACTCTGTGTAACGTACCAGGCAATGTACTTGATGGAAAGCTGATATACTCCAGTACTCGCCATCGACATCCTGATCCGCAGAGGGTGGAAGTGAGTATTTGGTGGGATCTGGAACGGGGATAAAGCCTTTCTGATCTTTGAAAACCAGATGTTTAGCTGTTGACTTCTAGTTTAGGGATTACAGACTTCTTGACTCACATGGGAAGAGAGC
The DNA here is from genome assembly GCA_010093695.1 of Plenodomus tracheiphilus IPT5. NCBI lineage: Eukaryota > Fungi > Ascomycota > Dothideomycetes > Pleosporales > Leptosphaeriaceae > Plenodomus > Plenodomus tracheiphilus. The sequence continues at coordinate 240,056 of MU006337.1, forward strand.
ATGCCATGATGGTTCTATCATCTCCATTGTGTCGTTGTAAGTCAGCAGGCCGTTGACTATGTCATACGTCGGTACAAAGGATGAATCATTCCAGAATTGTATCGTCTTATGCTGTACTAAAGAGGAGGATGAGCAATGGTATTCTATGGTGATGTTGCATATGTATAGTACTGACCTTCTGGGACGAGTCGGTTGATCTCGCTACCAAGTTCCAACGTGGTGTTGCTATTTGTTTCGTCTGTGACCACCGTCACATCATCCCTTCTTCCATGAAGACCCAAGAATATGCTTGACGCAACCAAGAAGCCAACCAGTATCCCACAGAAGAGGGGGAACCAGAACTTGTCGACTATCCTTTTGGACAAATGTTTTGGCTCTGGGATGGCGTCTTCATTCATGAGGGCAGTGCTTTCCTCTATGCTGGCCGGCCTGGGCATCCGATTCGACTCATTATCATCTTGCCACGCCATTGTACCACAATTCACGGATATTCATAAAATTTTAAAAAGATGAAATCTGAGAGAAGTGTGAAGAGTCGGAAGCAATTTACTGTAGAAACATAGGTAGGAAATTGATTTCATCCTGGAAGGAGGTTGTTGGGAAAGTTGCCTGACATTGAGATACCACAGGTACCTTGTCTCCGCGTCTACCCCCACAACGAAAAGTACGTACGCTCAACCTTTCCGTCAAGTCATCCAAGGCCTTCGCACCACCCTCCGCAAGAGTCAGTCGACCTCTGAGTTGGGCCGAAGCAAGATGTCGGCGCTTTATTATGGTACCCCGATGTAGGTCCGATAACGTGACCGCACCGACCACCCCACAACGGAGAACACGGCTAGGTCTCCGGAATCCTGGAAGATGATTTTAAACGCGTTCATCTTCCATTGGCACCCCGGAACTCCGATGCAGGGCACGCCAAGACTCTCGCTGTGTATGGGGTTTACATACCTACAATAGAATGGGCACCAGCATACGTAACGTGCACAGCCCAGCACCTGCGCGCTACCACCGTAGCTTACACACCAACATGAGTCTAGCTCGACCTAGCTTCTTCTTTCTCCTGGTGCCCGGGCACAATTGATTCCAGGTCTGGTACTGAGATGTTCCAATGGTCAGCATCGGATCATACCTCCGCTACCTTCCCCTCTCATCGAAGCGGCGAAATCACCCTTTCCTGTCCCTGTCGTTCAAGTCAACCACGGCTATGTCCGACATCATGTTCATGTGGCGTGTTAGAAATGAAACTAGAACCGCTGTGAAGGTGCCCGCGATGCTTTCTTCCGATAGTTCCAATCATGTTTCGAGCCATGGACTTGCGCCAGGAAACCAAGATAACCAGGTTGCAATCCACGTGAAATGTACATGTTCGGAGTGGCCCCGGTTGTAGTGCCATGTGGAAGTACCCTCTTGACGGTGCTTTTTTTGATTGTGATCAGGTATCTCAGAACCACACCGGAGCAATTGAAACACACGTGTGTTTTGGTTACTCTTCAACATATTGAAATTTGCAAACTCTGGGGTCCTGAGAGCACCGCAAAAACCCCACGTGTGTACTCATCACATCTCTTCTCTTGGCACGAAAAGCAAAACAACGTACGACCAAGCAACTTTGACCGTTGGAAGCACCGAAAATTGAAACAGTGATCTAGGAGCCTGCCAGTGCCAACATGATGCATGGTCAATGGCGAGCGGGTCGATTATCACCCGGACCTCTAGAGCCTGGCAGTGCCCAGAGGCTATCATAGATGTATTACTGATCAAACTTGACAAGGGTGTAAGTCGACGTTTAGACAGCACAGGATGGGTCTCAAATTACATCTCCGATCTTAGGGGGGGTTATCTACAGTGAACAGTCACACAATTTAGCCTCGTGCTCGGGCTGGTATTGAGACACAGTGCACGAAGGAACCAACACCTTGGGCTGATGAAATGCTAGGAGTAACGCAAATAGTCACCCCATGGTATCCAGTAGCCATATATAATACAGCAAGAATGCGCAGTGAATACAAGCATTCACTGACCCAGTCCAAAAGCAAAGTAGCAAGCCGCGCCCAGTAGCATGGGTACCCTTTCTCACTTACGAAACAAGGCCTACCTACTAGACCAAGCCTCTATCTTTACCCTCCATGGGTGGCAAAGGCGCTGCCTGCCCAGGTGGTCTTGCAAAAGTGCCCACCCACGTGGGTGCAACTCTACGGTCCCTTCAGGTATATAAACCACCTTCGTCCACCCATTTCTAGATGCATCCCAACCACTACAAAGACATTCACTCTCACTTCCTCAACTACTACCTCAAAAACCAGTCCAAACGACTAAATCAATCTCCTCCAACTCAAAATGAAGTTCACCACCACCCTCGCCATTTTCCTCGCTGCTGCTCTCAGCTCCGCTGTCGCCATTCCCGAGCCCCAGAACCGCATCACCTATGACGCCCTTCAGTCAGGAAACAATATCCCTTGTAGCCAGAGGGGCAGCTCGTCGGCCAATTGCCAGGGTTCCAGTCAGGCCAACCCTTACAACAGGGGCTGCAACTCAGCCAATAGGTGCCGCGGTTAGGTGCTGAATAATTCAACCCAAGGTACGAGTCACCAAGTGGTGGTATGTAATACAAAGGAAAGTGGGTGCTAACAGTCATAGACCCTTGAGACCTCAGAGTCATGCGTTGGGGACTTTTCCAGGGCTGGGGTGGTGATCGTGCCTCCTGGATACTGGTCAAGACTCATGCTGTTGTGTTGCTCCATGGTTGGAAGACGGGTTCAATTCTGGATGTTCATCTTCAGTGAGCTTTAGACTTGGAAAAGAGTTCGCTTCGATGGGGTGCCCTTTGGTGGGATATAGACCGGTGTGGGATTGTCGTACAGTTATAGATCAAAATTGAAACTTTCTTTCGTAGAAATAGTATTTTGGTCAAAGTGAAGACTGTGGATTTCAGAATAAGAATCCATGACTTGGTGAGGTATTGAGGACTTGGTATTGACGCTGTCTCGCTCATCCTTTTGGAATGTCAATTTATCTGGGGGATACTGACGCTTCGCGTTTTTAATTTACTTTCACATTGTTGTAGTCTGGAGACTGTTCTCAAGACTATCACCTCTGCCAGCGCCTAAAATAAGATCTGCTGATCTTTAACCCTGCAGTGAGGGGATCAAGGAACATTTGCTCAGCCTATCTACCCAATACGTTTCGTGCAGAGCAGAATAAAGTTATCGTGACTGTTTTGTTGTCAAAAATACCATGTAAGCTGAAGTGTCTGCGAAACCCAAAGGCTCCCATGTTGCTCCTAAACAAGTGCATGTTGCTGGGTCGAACTTTTACTCATTGTATCGAATTGTAGACATCAAATCATACTACAGGAAACATCTAACCCTAGACGCACCTACCAACCCAGAGGAGTCGACTGTATGTAGGAAGTGCTGAATTTCGGTGTCTGCTGTTTTAGCATCTCAGACTTAGTTGTCTAGGTTAAGATCATCAACTGATTTCAATCCCTCTGACCGTAATCGAAAAGCGAGAAGAGTGACACTCCGAGGGGAATAGCCCGCAGAGTAAACTTGACCAATAGCTCCAATTCGAAAATACTCCAGTACACCTACTCCCATATCTGAATAGTATACCTGAGTATGTACTACCGATTATAGCCCCTTCAGCACTATTTCCCCTTTCTGCTTGTCCAAAAGTAAACCCATCAAAACGGTGATAAGGCCACAAGCTTACAGTGAGACTATGTCGATCTTTGAGGGCATATGTCGCTGTAGGATCGGTAACCTAATAGGGATGGGGGGGTACAAACTTCACGGCTTTGTTATCTGTACCAATGATACCTCACTCTTCAGGGGAGTGATACCACGAAGTTTTTGGCACCGGTTAATAACGCACACAGCGGAAGATCTGCATGATCATGCAAGAAAGCAGAATCTTATCTTCTCAATGTCTATTCAACAACACAGATAAAGTTCTGCCTATCAAAATTCACCATATGTTGGGATAGGCAGTCCAGATTCCGAGGAGGCGCATCGAGTACTGTCCAGGGCATGATAGAGCATCGCGTACCTCGGAGAAGACTCACACCAAGCTTACCGTATCAAGATATCCACAATCACACGTCGATAAGCCTGCATCAGCACCACAAAGATGTTTCACTCGGAACGAGCTCCGGACCCTAAGGCTGAGATCGTTGGTGGGCTTGGTGCTGAAGTGATGGCCTTATGCGTGACCGAGATAGGTCCGATAACATCACCGGCTAGTTCAACCAGAGTGTTGAGTCAAACGCAGCATGTTTGCGTAATTGTGTATCTATACGTAATACACTAGAGGCTCCGAGTAAGGCTACGACAAATTGGTGGGTGACAATCACTGGGCATTGCAGACAAGATGCACTGCGCCGAGCTGAGGACTTCACGATCAAAGTCTATACAAATAAAACCTTGGAATGATTTTTCAATTTTTGAAGGTGTTTGATAATATTTACCTTGGTTCAAGATTGCCAGGACTGCAAATGATCAGAAGATCCAGGTATGCCTGAACCAAACTTCACACAGAAGCGATCTTTGGCGAGAATTTAGTTTGAGCCATTACCTGCACAGTAGATCTTACATGCTACGTAGGATTAGAACATACCCAGGTATACAGTAATTGGGATGTATTTGAATGAACATGCTCTTCTTCTTGAGATCGCCATGAATTTAATTGAAAATGTAAGACGTGATCTACATGCCCAAAGGATATCAACTATTGATACAACCAAAAGTAGTAATGTTCTCACAACGTTATATCTAGCCCACAGTCGTAAGGCCTTTCGAAAGCCCCTACTCATCACATTTGTGCATATCTGCACAGACAATTGCATAATTAGATCTCAGGTAACTGCAATAGTAGGAAAGATATCGCAAGTACTTTGCCCGAGGCCATGTATACACACCCTGTCCCCAGGCTTTACAGTCGACAAACACATTCTAAACAAAGGCTGTAACCGTAGCCAACTCCCTAAATTATTTAATAGTTCAACAAGCCCTCCCTCCACTTATTGCGCCATGTGTAGGCCATCGGTGAGCAAGAACTAAGCACCTAAGTAACTCATAGCCGTTGTCATTCCACATCGGGAAGGAAATGCAGGCATAATCATGTATGAGTGTATAGGCCGCCGGGCCAAGTCCATAGACGTCCCTTTGTTTGGAATCAGCGTATAGACCGTGTCGCAAGATATGGTTCTAGCGTTGAGCAAACAACTCTCAAGATTCCCGAGACTCCCCTCGCCTGATTGAGAGCTTCATGGATTGAAAGTAGAATCGTCGAGCAACATGAGCATGATTTAATTATGGTATGTAGGTACGAGGAGGTGATGCTAGGGATCTACTGAGTGCTCGCCGGACTGTAGTATGGTTACGGAATGCGACAGATCCGGTCAAATTGTTCCGAATCATGGTATGATCTAATGAGTTGTACGAAGTACGGACACAGTACGGACAAAAGATTAGGCCCGTCGAGCATTCAATTCTAGGGTTAATGCCAGACATACGGTCAATTCCACACGTCCGATCATCCGAAGCTGTACGATATCCTTCACTATGTACAGGCACCATGTCGAGACCTCATCCCCGCGGACCATCCGGGCACGACTGTCCCAGACGTATATAAACTCTAGTTTCGCTCTCAAACAATATACCTATAGCCCAAGCACTTCAATCATATCTATCATCTTCCTTTCAGACAACACGCAAATACCCGGTGTCTCCCACCAACCAACAAATCACCACCATGAAATTCACAACCCCCCTCGCCCTCCTCCTCTGCGCAAGCTTCACCTCCGCCACCGCCCTTCCTCAAAAGAACGTCATTAGCTACGATGCTCTTAATAGAAATCGCGTACCGTGCAGCCAGAGGGGCAGCTCGGCTGCAAACTGTAAGCCTGGCGCCGAGGCGAACCCTTACACCAGGGGGTGCAGCAAGATCGATAGATGCCGTGGTGGCTCTCGTAAATAGGAGGATGTAAGCATTGGGGTTGTTATGTTGAGTAGGATGAACTTGTCTAATAGCTGTAGTGTTTACCCGATCACCTTGTAGAGTCCGAGTTCTGTAGTCTGGTTAGCCAAGTTGGGTTGGTAGGTGGTAAGCGGGAGTAACGGAAGGGGGTTGGTGGTGCAGTGAGAGACTGTAGTGGAGATGAGTTGATGTGGCGGTTCTTTAGATTGTGGCTTTTAATAAAATTGTTTGTTGCATATAAGATTTGACATGTTGAGCGTTTGTCGATGACTGCGTTTGTGAAGTTGGTGTGGAAAAGTGATACACAGTAAATGCAATGTACGCCAGATGGCAATATCAGCAAGTTCAACCGGCCACCTTTCCAAACCAGCCATATACACGAAGGAGGTATGGAAATTATTGTGGCGTACCTAGGTAGTGGTAGACTGGGGTATCAGCTTCAACTCTGTCTGAGTTGCATACTATAGGGGACAGCACTTCCTGCCCCTGAACTGCGACCTCTCTAGTCAGTACCGCTACCTCCGTAGTATCTGGGGTTCCATGTTAGACCCGAGTGGACTTCATGTTCATTCCTATTCATGAGCCGCACTACTAGGACACACTAACAACTGGCATCGCACTCGACTTCGCCGTATGTTGAAAATGTTAGGCTTCAAGGAAGTTCGATACCATGATTCCGTTCGTCACATCTGCCGAGTGTTGTCTCAAGCACCGAATCCAAAAAGTGAGACGAAGGGCACTAACGCTAAGCCGGATACGGCGCCAAGTACACTAGAACGATACATCTTGTAGGTACCATGCCTAGGTAGGGACTTGGCATTGTAACTCTACAGCCACCATCGCATTTCGACGGCCTTATTCTGAATCCCGGGGCTTTGAGAAAGAGCGGAGTGGCCTGTATGGAGAGATTGCTTCATGTTGCACGTGTGGCGCCTACATACCTATTTAGGTTGCTAGTGTACCCCAGACAGAGTCAAGAGGTACCATATATCGGGCCGCAATGAGAGAATCGATCGAGCGATGCTTCATACTTGTTAATCTTAGCACGTTCGTATCGTGCGAAAGTGCTGCAGGCTGCAGAGACTTGACAAGTTTCACCGAATACACATTTCCAAGGTTGCAATCCTTTGGTGCGAGGACGAGGTCTAGCCCGGCCAATCGTAAGTCAAGTAGGCCCGATGTCATCGTTCGATTCTGATGCGATCGCACATGCAATTCCAATGCTAGATGGCCTTTGTTTTTCACTGACTTGCTTTTTGGCAAGTGCTTACATACATGAGTCAAAATCAATTTAGTCTTGGTACGTAAGAAAAGATCAGGTTGTCTGTACCTTTAATTAGGTAGCTAGGCTTCAGCCATCTCCGCGTTCTTCTCGGATACTAAATCAGCCACGTCAGGCTTGTAGGGGCGGAATTTTGCTTTCTTGGGGAAGCTTAGTATGTTTGAAGCCATGTTGCCTTCTAGACCTCCGGGGAACATAGCTAACTTCATTCCGTTGAGATCCGCACATTTGCAAAAGGAAATCCCGACCTTGAACTGAAGCAAGGTCAAGGCAGGCAGTACCCCAGGTACATACGTAGTGGACGTGTACAGCCCCATAAGGCGTTGCGTATTGCTGACCTACGGATCCACTCTGGACCCGTGAAGAGTTCATACGGTAGCGACTAAAAACAGTAGCGCTCTGACATGATGCACTCATATGTGATCATAGAGTTTGACCTCGATCTGATAAAGAAAAGGTCCCATACAGTACACCTAGTAAGAGCGTCAGGTGCCTTCGATTGGGCTATTTTCGATGGTATGACCGTGAAGAGCACTAACGATTCAGAAACCATGTAGCTTGGTGTAGCCTCACTGACGCTTTCACGGCGAGCCCGTGGCAACTTGCCCATATCTCACCGGGACCACGGAGTAGAGCATGCATGCACCATGCATGGCTTCGGGCCATGAGCTTGACAAAGCTTACTATGGTAGGAGCTTGGGTATCATCCGGCGGTGGTAATTTCCAGGTCATCGTCTGGGCTGTGTGTGGGCTGTGCGTCTGTCACACCCATGGTGATCTTGGACAAATTGGCATGATGCTTGTTAGCTTGACTACTTCCAAAACGACGTAGACAATCTCTAATACTGAATCTGTAGCGATTTCAGTCTTCGTAATATCTTCCTATCAGGGTCAGCTAATGCTGCCAGGATCGTAAATCATCAGCGACATTGTGAATGGTCCGGAAGAAGATGCAATTGGAAGACGTGTAGTCTGGACGTTCTTGATTCCAGAATTCAAGAATCATAATGTCACGAATTGTGGGGGATTGTGCCTTGAGAACTGCAAGTGAGGGCTGAGCTGGATTTCCTGACTGCATGGCAGTGTTGATTTCTCTTATCGTGATACGCGTGTATAACATGTGCTTGTCAAGCGTTTCATTTGTAGACCGTATTGCAGCGACAATTGCCGAAATTCTCGATGCGCAGGATTGGGCGGGTGCAAGGGATGTACTCGTTGATCAGAGGTCACATCTGGATGGCGCGCCTGTACGATACACACACACACAATTTATTTACGCCCGGCGGCCGAGCCGAAAGGGCTACTAACGCTAATCTAACTTTACACTTCTTATGCTACGTCTCGG
>MU006338.1:0-17657 GCA_010093695.1 Plenodomus tracheiphilus IPT5
CCGGGATGGCTGCTCTCGACCTGGATGGTGTCGGAGTCGTCGGCTGATAGGTCTGGCTGTACTAGTAGCCTGCGGTAGTGTTCGTTTTGCTTAGCGGTGTTTCTTGCGCGTCTCTTCAGTGGTGCTGGTAGCTCGGTTGGCAAGGATGTCGCGTCGCGGTCGCGGTCGCGGTCGGGTTCAGGGGTCGAGATTGCCATCTCTCTCACACGCCCAGATCGCAAACTCATTCCCATGCGCCACAGCGCACGTGTAAATGCCAGAATTCGATACAGTAAGATCGCTACGTGTACAGTGCTCTCCCTAAATGAATACAGTCTGTTTGTACAGTTACAAGGGCAGAAACACCCGCGGGGTAAAGAGGGGCGATCATCGTCGGCAGTATTGCGCAACCCAAAAGTTCTTCACTCGGGTTATTCACGGTGCAGGCTGAGGTTGAGATAGCATGCACCCCGCAGAGCCGCGCAGAAACTTTCATCTTCGGGTGGAAATCTCCCACATATATCAGGGTTTCCGTGGGCCTAAACGGCGGTTCGGATTGTTATAACGGGTCCAAGGTATACCCAACGATGCGGTGACAGCCTCGTTTCTGGGTTTTTCGTTGATCTGTGGATATGGCGCCCGTCGGAATCTTGGAAGCGACGTCAGAGTGTGACCGATAGGATCGAAGGGCGCCCAATGTAGAGCCGAGATTGTTCCGATGAAACAGACGAGTGTGGTACGAGAGGTAGAAACAAAAGACCCACACGTATGGTGTTTTGTAAGATTTTTGTTGGTGATGCAGGATATCCCTGCTGCAATTTGTAAGCTAGGAAAAGTGTATTCACGATAGCGCCCGCAAGCGTAAACGATTTACGATACCCAGAAAAAGCGGTGAATGGCGGTGAGAATTAGGAAGGGATACACCAAAGAAAGCCAGACAACGAGTGAGGACTTGCTTTGGCTCGGCCCTTTTCTCTGTAACGCTCGTATCAGAATCGTGGTGGGGCTCACCTGGATGAGAGCGAGGTCGATCAAGCGTCCGTTGAACAGTGATGCAGATCATGCTGCAAGAGCTCGCTTAGATCTATGCTTTGGATATGCCTGATCCAAGGCAGGGTGCGTGATGCCAAGATAGTCATGCGTATTTTTACTTCCCTACCCAATGACCTGTCTGTTACCCTGGAAAGGACATCAGCCACAAGCTGCTGATAGCTTGCGCGCGTGAACGTATCTGAGGATGTTCGGGAGAACTCACGATACTGAAGGCGGCATGTCCGGAACCATCCTTTGGTGAACATATGATCTAACCCTGGTCACTTTGAAGACAAAGTCGTAGTCGGAATACGTAAGCTGAGTCGTGGACACACGCCGTAGCAGCCGGCCTCATACCATATTACCACAATCACAGCAACCAGCTTGCGACTTGCGTGCGTGTCAGACGCATATATGCTCCTCGAGCACGTACTGTCTGTACCAAGCCCCGTCACGGTTTGTGGCAACTTTCTGGGTTTGAGATGGTGGCTAAAGCTGGCTCCAGCCCCGCCAATTTCTTCTATTAGGACGAAATAGTATATGTAGAATGATATTCAGGGTCTTCAGTGTGCGTCGTGTGACAGGGATAGCAAGGTCCAGGTGACACCGCCCTGAGGACTGATTGAGTGCTGAGTCAGACGAAGATAGCATCGAGACCAATATGCTGCAGTCGGGACGATTTAATGATTCGGTATTGAAAGGCGTGAGATGTGTTCTTCGTAAGCTGGGCACGTAAATGTGGCGCACTTCAGCGACAAGTATAGAATCTGAAGAGTCCAAGGCTGAAAAGTCCTTGCGAAGCCAGTAATGAAGCCAGTGGGATTTCAGTGGCTGCTAACAAGGGTTGGGTTTGGCTGACGGATGCACGGAGCCAAGCTCGATATGACCTAGCAGCTGATATCTGCGACTTTCGATTATATGGCATTCTGCCATGGCAGGATGACGCTGGGAATACTGATGTGAAGTGGTGGACGTGATGATGTTTTGAGTCCCTGACACCCATTATTGTAGTGGTGTCGACGGGCTCTAGTAGCCGCGTCAGGTGAGACACATGCAGAGGCTGAGCTTGGTGTATGATCTCTTGACAAGAGCGGATGCAGGCACCGAACGAATGTTCACGCACCTGTCTCACATGGCTGAAGTGAAAGCCTGGATGGAAGACGCAGGGGCGACTTACAATCAGTCCACACCCGCCACAAGCACAAGCGAGAAGCTGTGGTACGGCGGGAGGGTGTGCAGCTCGACTGAGCGAACCACGCTTACTGTTGGTGTGAGAATGAGGCTGCCTGGGAATGGATGCTGTAGTAGAATGATGGCATCAGTCGGTGTACTGGGTACAGTGGAGGGTGGTGCCGCCCCGCCTCTAGCGCCCAGGGTTGGGCGTGACCTTCGGCCTCTGGCTCCACTACGAACACACCCCACTCTGCATGTTTCGATGCAGCTCCGACAATCGCGCTTTCGTTCTGCAGCGATGGCTGGGCATTGCTGTGCGACCGTCAAGATCTGCAGGTCTGCGTTAACGGCCGCCCTGTCCGCATTGCAGCAACAGGCCAATTTGACTGGGAGGCGTGCCGGGCGCAGGTGACCGCTCTGGAGATGGAGTAGGACGCGGGCACGTGGGTGGTCAGCGATCACTCGGCCTGTCATTCATTCCTCTGCGCCTTGGATATCCTTCTCTTTTCGTCCACACTGCACTAAGCTTTCGTGTACACCCACACTAATGCAGGCGTAGGCCTGCATGCTGCACATGCAGGGTAACTCACCGAGAAGACATCTCACCTCTGGACATAAGTACTCATGAGATCCCTCCACAATGGTTTCAGAAACTCGGCCATCTCGAGGAGGAAGTATCACGGTCTTCTTGTTCTCGAGTCTACGCGTTGCCTCTTGCCCGCTCACTCTAGGCAACCTCCTGAAGGCAGCAACACCTTTGCCTCGTCGCAGTCCTCATCGATACTGCGCCCTCTTGTGACTCTACCAGAGCCGCACGCCAGAGTCACGTATAAGTCGCGCAGCTTCTCACTCAAAATCTTCCACCAAAACGTCTGCGTTCTCTTCACGCTGACCGGTGATCGCACACTGTTTCTGTTTGGATTGACCGGCCAGGAGCCGGGACGGAAGGCGACTGTTCAATCTCACGTCCCCTTCGCAGACGTTGAGCCAACCACAAACCGGTCACTTTTCAGCCGTTGCACCAGCCTACTGAGACCTATCGTCGAGCTCCTCTCGATAATGCCTTCTCACCTACGCAGCTCCCACAGGGCCTACTCATTTCCCCCGTGGATCGAGATGGCCGAGCATGAGGCTCCTCACACAAGCGCCTTACCAGACATTGATGAAGACCCCTTCGCGCACTTTATCTCTCCAATCACTGAAGCGGATGACCCATACGAGCTATCGCTAAGCGCAGGCATCGTTCATGATGGACCGCGCACAAGTAAAGCATCCAAGTTCAAGTCAAATGTCGCCAACAAATGGGCTCGATACGTTCAACATAATCACAGCAATCTGCATGGCCATTACCACACGGCGACCATCCAAGAGGAGGAGGAAGATGAAGAGGAAACATTCATGGGACTCGATGATGATCGCCTCAACGACACGCCTCAGATTGTTTCACAACTTAGTCCACCGAGGATTGCCATCAGTGAATCATCGCGCGGTCGGCCTCAGGATCTCGTGGCACGCAAGACACAGAATCGCCGTCGGTACTCAAGGACACTGTCAGGCCATCGCCACTCATGGCGAGCGCCATCACCAGACCTCTTTACCGTAGATGAGTCGGAGGAAGAAGAGAGCCCCGTGCTCAGGCGGACTAGGACGAGGAAGCCTAAAGATGGTACAGATCGCCGAAGGTCATCGACAAGATCGAGGTCTAGAGTGAGGTTCGACGTGACAGAGAAATCAAGACTGTGAAGAAGAGGCGGCTTATCACATGCTTGCATTGGGCGGAGTTCAAGCATCTCTTCTCATGACACTTTTGCATTGCAGGGCGTTTGTTATTCACAGCATCATACGGCGTTTTTATTTTTATTTTTCATGCATTGGTCGGCGTCAACTTCTGAGCATTTGCATACGTTCATACAAACTGCGCCGCTGCAGACGCAGCATCATCATCTCGATCCAAGATAGTCACACACAAATTTCAATCAGAGAGAAGTAAATGATTACATAACAGCCAACCATGTCAATCACACCTCTCGTGAAACAAAGACACCAACCCCCACCCCAAAGCCCGCTACCGCTGCATCTAACCTCTCGCCATGCATCGTGACCTCACCCCGCATCCTTCACGGCGCTTCCCCGGCGATACAGTATCTGCAATTATCGCGACATACACCAATTCGCCGCGCTTACCGCCAAAAACACTGATAACTTCCGTCGTCAGTTAGACGAACCCCAGATTATCTGTCGCCATTCAGCAAGCTGCAGACAAATATACAAATCACAGCTGCTTCGCACCGCCAGCTATCTTACACGCTATACTGTTCCAAGTATCCTATGCCACAGCGCTTCGCTACAAGCAGAACAACCTGCATATCGCCCATCAATGTCCTTACTACCGCACTTATGGGCGCTGCAATTGTACCCCCAATTGTCCAGTGAGCAGTCGTACACTGTGCAGTTTCTGACACGCACATGCACCACATCGTCGCTGCATCGCCGTCGCATCGCCCCACCTTGTTACAGAGTGGAGCAGACCACTATCCTGAAATGCGATCTTGACCCATTCCAAGATGGGTAGTGCGCGATGTTGGACCCAGGAGTTCGTCAAACCTCTTGACATGTGGATTTCTTTGCAAGGGTAGAAGATGTATGTTCACATGCCTTGTCTGGTTGGCTCAGAGCTCGCCATCGCGATTGATGTGTAAATCAGCACACGCAAGCATAGCGCGGCGTGATGCGCAATGAACAGTGATGGAAGCTGCGAGAGCGTGAAGTCAGGAGAGTGCTTAGGAGGTAAGGTGAGACGGCTGTCGGCGATATTGTCCGTGGAGGTAAGGGACCGGTGATCGTGCACGTTGTGTGGCGTGGTGCTGGGAATGTCGTGCACCGTGAACAGCGCCGCTTCCGCTGGGTGGGTTCGGCGATGCGGCAACGTTCGGCAGTACATACCATATGGTAGAGTTGATGACGATGTAGGAAGATCATGGCCAGTGAGAGACATTGTTCCTGCTACAAAGAATTGGTACTGCATACTTGGCGGCTAATCGAGGTTTCTCGAAACGAGTGTTAGAGCTGTATTCTGCAGGGTTGAATGTTGATCTGATAGCAACAAGTCGTCTGGCTAAGTGCAGAACAGGGATTATGTCCGTGGTTTGGTGACAGCCTACAAGTCAGGCAAGGGCTACAAGTTGGCTTGCCGACCACGATTGCATGGCAGGTCAGGTCGGGCACTGAGTTTCTTTGGGTACTTCTGAATCCTGATCGAGCTGTGAAAATCATGCATGTTGATGATCAGGCAAGGCTGTGCCATGGGCGTGGACTCCTGGAATGGTCTGAATGAAGATAAGGGATTGTGAGGTAACACGATTGACTGAGGTGGTTGCAGTGTTCCTTCCGAGTTTTATCATAAGCCTTTCATCTCTTTCTCGAATATCATGCAGCTTGGAGGTGAGGTACGTGCAAGATACTGCATAACTGAAGCCTCCACCATGTAGTTATTTCCTTGAAGTCGCACTCATGGTACAGGCTTTCGATTGCGACTGAAGAAGTTCGCCGGTAGAGATACATCATCAACTTTGAGTACTTGACGGAGTGTCGACAAAGACATACCTAGCCATGTATGAATTGGCCAAGTACGACCTCAAAGGAATCGTTCTCAGGCTGTGTGTACTCTCATGAATATTGTGTAGTTTAGATCTGATGCTGGGCGCACTCTGGATGTGCGAACAAGCGATGACGTCATCCTACATGCAAAACCATCCATCAATTTCCAAACACATCAACGCACAACCATCTCCACCAAAATATACAGCTCACCGTTACCTCCATCACTATTCTTCTAATGGATCATTTTCCTTGAACCAGGATTTTGAAGCAACGGGTTCTGGCATCAGCGACGCCTGACGCAGATCAGGCCATCGATTCGGTTCACCCTAGCCACTGCCACTAAGCCTAATAAGGAGAGAAAGATGGCCAAGACACAACGTCGCGAGGTTGAATGTCAGCCACAGCCATTCCATCACAGCGGAACGTCGAATGAAGCTATGCTGTTGCCTGTGCAGCCTGATGACTGTCGGAGGCGTTAAAGATGCCGGACCGCTCGCTCCCGCTACACCCTTCTGTCCCCAACAGAATGATACGATAGCTCGGAAAGATAACTTTCGACCGAACCACGCTCCGTAGACGATCAGACCCAAAATATCCTGACAAAGCATGAAGCTATCCGAGAGTGGAGATAATAGAGCAACTAAACAATGCTGGGAGTGTCTTAAGCGGCGGCTAGTGTGCGATTTTACCTTTCCACATTGCAGAAAGTGCCACAAAACCGGCAAGGTGTGCCCCGGTTACGACGAACAGTACGTTATTACCTATTGTGATCTCCCCTATCATGAAGCGCATTCAAACAACCCCATGCTGTGTTGCTTGGCGATTGTATGGTTAACACTTCTCAATGCCGAGTAGTGTGGCTGCATAGACCATCTCATATTAAGACTACCTAGTAACCAACACTACTTCTAGGAAGCCACTGCAATGGGTCCAAAATGGAAAGATTACATCCAGGCGCAGCAAGAATGACGGTACAATAAAGTCTCATCTGCCCCTACCTCCTTCAAAGAGTTCAGCATCTAAGGTACTTTCCTGTATCTCTACCAGTCGATCTCTTGAGAAGGAACATACAGTCCTCGCCGATCCATCATTGCCACCACCGTTAGATGCTGAGGATGAATATCTCAAGTTTTGGCGGATGGTCTTCAAAACTGGGCGGGCTACGCCGCAAGATCGAGCGCATCCCTTGACAAAGGACCAGCGAAAGAACATCATGTGCGAGCTAGGCAACATACAAGCGACGATTGTGCAAGACATTGATCGTATGTTCAGAGCGGGAGGGAGAGCTAGGATCGAGAACATTGTATCAAAAGGCCTCCACGATGAAGCTGCCAAATTGTTACGCACTCAACGACAACCCGTGAAGATACTCGAGCATCTCCTCAGCTACATGCGCGCAGAAGATCTGCCATTTTATGATTTCCTCTCCGATGAAACTTCTCAGGTAGTGCAGGCCGTTCAGTATTGTGAGTAACGTCAACAAATTTTGGAGCTGATATCGGTGCTAATCTGCGCAGACAATTGTCGCATACACCCGGAGGTTTTGGCGTCTGGAGAGCTGGCACCTAACCCAGCCGTAATTACATTTCCTCTGCAAGCTTTACATGTCCTGCCACCCACAGTACATCACACATTAGTCTGCATGTCTGTGAACCACTTTATCCACTCCTTACCTGCCGGAGCAGATCAGCAAATGCAGAGGTCAAATACATTGAAGATCTACCATCATCGGGGTGCAGCTATTAGATCTCTGAGTCACTATATAGGTCAGGACAGCACCAGATGCAACGATACCACAATTTCAAGTATCCTCATGTTCATGAGCGTTGAAGTAAGTTATTACAGTTTTAGGGTGACTCTAGCTTCACCGGGGAAATGACGCTGATTCCCTCTATAGTTACAAAGTCCTTTGC
This sequence comes from Plenodomus tracheiphilus IPT5, assembly GCA_010093695.1. NCBI lineage: Eukaryota > Fungi > Ascomycota > Dothideomycetes > Pleosporales > Leptosphaeriaceae > Plenodomus > Plenodomus tracheiphilus. The sequence continues at coordinate 7,698 of MU006338.1, forward strand.
AAAGCGACTGGCGCACTCACGCCGTAGCCATGCAACGTGTTGTGGTTCTGCGAGGAGGCTTCAAAAGTCTGTTGCATCAGGCGCCTTTTCTTGCACCCACATTAGTCATATATATTCTGTAAGACCTAGATTACGAATCTGATATCGAAATTCGGACTGATACAAAATGGTAGCATCATCACGATGGCGAACACTTGCAGCCCCGCGTCAGACCAAGTCCGGACTAGCAGCAAATCTGACGATATCATCGCAGATTACACGGATCTCTATGACCTGATCTTCCCATACACCCTCTGCCCACCAGAGATATTTACCAACGTGCTTCAGATCAACGAACTGCGTGCCAAAGCCTCGGCGTTGACCACATCACACATCGATAGCAAAACTAACATAGTTTTAGAAGCTAATGATCTGCTTGCTAGTGTCTCGGGATTTGTACCAGAAGATTGGGCTCGGCCTGGTGCTCATTATCATGAGTGGCTTAATATCGGTAGTATGTATCAGGCTGCTGTAGCAGTATTCTGTATCATGGCCCTACAATCTGTCGACTTGCTACCAAGATCTCTCGAACTAAGTACTATTCGGGCTACATACGGAGATCGTCTCCATAGTAGTCTTCGACAAGGAACACAGTCACCACGAATCGCCAAATTTCTGGCGTGGCCACTTGTAGTAGCGGGTGTGGAAGCGGCATACCGGGGCGAAGGCTGCAGGAATTGGATCGACGCGACTTTGGCAGATCTTAGTCGCTCGTTAGGAACAAACAGTCCGCTGAAGGCGAGTGCGGTACTGTACAGGTACTGGAAGAAGGGTGTGCCAGGGTGGGACGAGTGTTTTGATCGTCCGTAAGCTTTACATGATTCTGCTTTGAAGTGACCTTGCTGACACTGATAGGGACATGACGCCGCTCGCTTGCGGTATATTTTAGAGAAGGTGGCATCCGGCCTTTGCGAGGGTTGTTAGCGAATCACAATTGCCACAAATTGTGCTGATGTATGTGCACTTGTTACGCCAACCCACTTTGATACTGGTTGCAGCCATGCTGCAATCTCAGGGTGTTCACACTCACAGTCACCTAGAAAAGGACCCAGCCTGCAATGGAATGTACGTACCTATTCAAATTGCAATGGTTTATACATACTTCGCTTCGCTCATGAACAATTGAACAGACAAGTCCCACCTTCTATGCTCGAATTCGCTCCCCTAATCATCTTCAAATTCCTAGTCGACAATCTTTCCACGTCATGGTCCTGAGTTCAGCCCATCATGCGTTGTCTAGTCTCGTGAAGATCTAGTTCTCCGGCTTCGTCTGACCATCTCACAAAGTGGTGTACAGGGCGACCTCACTACGCTTAGCACCTCCCCCGGAGTCCCAAGGCCCTCTTGCAGGAAATCATTGGCCTTCACAAAAGCAATTGCGAACCCCGATCGGGGACCGTAACTACCAATCAACCATTCCAGGCATGTAGGATGTGTACGAACTATCCATTGTGTAATGTCGCACTACAACGAACTCCGACAAACATCAAGCTTGAGCATAAGGTCAAGAAAGGAGAGATGAGTATAAAGCCTACCAAAGGGACACTGGTACTTGACCATCAACATCTCTCACATCAGATAAACACCTCCACTTACCAACGCAAACCCAATAACACTCAACAAGACTCGACTATCATGAAGCTCGCTCTTGTCCTCACCACCCTTGTAGCCGTCGCAATCGCTGCACCCGCCGCAGACGGTCCACCAGAGTCTCACCCTGATCTCATCATCTCGGACGCTACCCCAGCCCAGACCGAGCCCATTTTTGAGGTCGAGAAGAGCAATTGCATCAAGAATGGAGGTGAGTTGCCTTGATCATCGGGTCGATGAGAGTCTTTCACGTTAGACTAACTCGAATTTGTTCAGGCGATTGTGCCAAGCACCTAAACTCCTGCTGCAGTAAAAGGTGTTATATGAACAAGGGAAAGGGAACGTATAGCTGCTGGCCTTTCTAGATAAGTTGGAGCGATGAATGGCCCAACAGGGTACGTTTTGAGATAGCTGCAAGAGGACACTCATTCTTTGGGAAAAGGTTGCTAGTTGATTGCAACCATGCCAGAACATGGTACTTGAGGTATGCTTCGATAGCAGAATTGATTCAACTCGATTTCTGCTTGAGTCATAGTCCAGGGATAGTACAATGTTGATGTATAGTTTTTACAATATACAAGGGGAGATTTTGAACCTTACCCCAAATGCGCCCGTATTGCATCAACGACAGTCTGTGCTGATTTGCCTTTGCAACTTTCATGTGTCCTACATGCCCCTTTTGTACAACGTATCATAACTTAAACTTATCGTAACACGTTCTTTCTCTCGGTTTAACCATCTCAAGCTTTATCCATCACCGACCCTCCCCCTCCCCACTCCCGCCCTCTCCCGTCCCATCCCCGTTCGTGTTCCCACTACTTTTATACGGCCGTCCAGCATACAACATATACCCCTTCTCCTCAATTGTACCCACCTTCTCATCTACCTCCGCCCTGCCCTGTCCAAACGCGCCCGTTTCCAGCTGGCCTTGCACCGCAATCGGCCTGTTTCCGCGAAACCGCTTGCGCATGTCGATCATGCCCTTTTTGCATTCTGCGTAGCCTTTTTGCAGTTGTTGGCATTGTGTGGGGAGGGTGTATTTCAGCGGTGGGCGGAGGCATTCGCCGGGGGTATTGCGCTCGATCATTATGCAGTCGCTGTTTTGGAGGCAGAATGCTAGGGCCGCTCCTGTGGAAGGATTAGTACAATGATCGGCTGTGACCCGCTGGCTAGAGGAGGGGTATCACTCACGAATGTCTTTACATGATTGTGGCATATTGAATCTGTGGGCGTGGTATTGCTACCGGCGCGTTGGTATGATGGTATGCTGTACAGTGGTGGAGTGAGTCCTGGGCGGCATCCAACATTATGTCAGCGGAATTGTCGCGCGCAACCCAAGACACCAGACCATATGGATCAACGCTAAGAGACGGGAAGGAGCGTAATCACATGTCAAGCACCCCAACCCGGTTCTGGAACGTCATTTCTCCACATTCTGCACAGCGAGCCATCATGACTTGCCCGTTGTCCCTGTTCCACTCCTGCTGCTGTTCAACTTCCTCACCGCTGTTGCTGTGCTGTAACGGGTGAGCCATGTCGCGTGCGTTGACTGCTTGATCGAGCTCCAATCGCCCTGTTTGGCCTTCCTTTGCACAGCACCCCCGTGTAGATCGTTACAACACTTGGGCATAGCTCACCCTTCGCTTTATATCGCGTCGCTCGAGTGCAGCGACACACGACATATACACGACACAATGGCCCTGCACATACCCTTCCTCTCGCGCCTGCATTTGCGCGAATACTTCGCACTCGTCCTTTCCATCTGCCTCATCGTTCTCGAGTCCATCATCGCCGTCATCACCCTTGCGCTGCCCACGCCGATTATCAATTTCTGCTACCGGCTGACTCGTCGGTTATTCAACCACCTCTCCTCGCCCTCGTCGAAGCGCGTACGACAGAAGAAGAAGGGCGTATGGAGTTCCATTGCCAACGCATCCGACTTTACCGAGCTATGTGAGCTGTATGGATACTACTGCGAGGAACACATTGTACAGACTGGCGATGGATATCTGTTGGGTCTACACCGCCTGGGCTGGCGCCAGGGTGAAGAAGATGTTCGCGTAAACTCCGGTGATAGGAACCATGGGGTCAAGAAAAAGGTCGTGTATCTCCACCATGGCTTGATGATGAATAGTGAGGTCTGGGTTTGCTTGACAGAGCGGGAACGCTGCTTGCCATTCGAGTTGGTGGAGCGCGGCTACGATGTCTGGCTTGGTAATAATAGGGGAAACAAGTACTCGAAGAAGAGCGTGCATTCTGCGCCAACGTCTAGCGCATTTTGGAACTTCAGCATGGATCAATTCGCTTTTCACGATATCCCGGATTCTATCTCGTATATTTTAGAGACGACACACCAGCCGAGTTTGTCGTATATTGGCTTTTCGCAGGGCACCGCGCAGGCGTTTGCGACGCTGTCGATCCATCCTACGCTTAATGAAAAGGTGGATGTATTCATCGCTTTGGCACCGGCTATGTCCCCGAAGGGTGTTGCTTCCGGCATTGTCGACTCGTTCGTTAAGGCCTCACCGGATATTCTCTACTTGGCTTTCGGTCGCAAAGCCATCCTCCCCTCAACCACAATGTGGCAGTCTATCCTCTATCCGCCAATCTTCGTTCGCATTATCGACACCTCTCTACGCTTCCTCTTTGGCTGGACAGCTGTCAACATCGCTCCACATCAGAAGCTTGCAGCTTACCCTCATCTTTATTCGTATAGTTCTACCAAAAGTGTGGTCCACTGGTTCCAGATTATTCGTAATGGGACATTCCAAATGTACGATGACGATGCACCAAGCCCGCTTTCAAATCGTGGCAAGTACTACAAAGTCGCCAAATTCCCCACTCGCAACATCAAAACGCCCATTGTTCTCATTTATGGCGGCGCGGACGGTCTCGTTGACATCAACGTCATGCTCAAAGAGCTGCCACGCCACACTGTTGCGAAAGAGATCCCACACTACGAGCACCTCGATTTCCTTTGGGGAGAATCTGTCGATACCCTCGTCTTTCCACATATCTTCGAAGCCTTGAACAAACATGTCCATACAGACGAGCACCACCAGCTCGAAGGCCGGAAAGAAAAGCGCTGGAGCTCACCCGGTCGCTACCGTGGCCTCCTGACACAATCCGAAAACCCACCTTCCGCTGAGGATGAAGACGACGCCGGCGACGAAAGCGCAACAAGTCCCGTCGCCCTTCGCTCCCGCAAGGTGTCTTCAGTCTCCCGTCGCCCCCTCTCAATGGACGGTGCCCTCCTGGAAGATCTCCCCCCATCCCTACCCAGCCCCATCTCAGCATCCAAAGTCCCCCACCTAGCCAGCTACGAAGCTCGCACAAACACAAAATCAGTATACTCCCCTCCCCGTCGCACCCTGATGTCCCCACCACCCACCTCCCGTATCCTTGAAAACGCAACAAGTAGTCCCAACGCATCAATCGGCGAATCCCACGCTACAAACCTCACATCCACATCGCGCCCGGAAGGCTGGTGGTCCAGCGATGAAGTCGCAGGAACAGAAGCGAGCCAGCCGACCACCCCAAGGCGAAGGGGGAGTTTCGATAGTCAGAGGAGTGGAAAGTCGCTTGGTGGAAGGTTTGGCAATAAAGGTATTAGTTTGGGAGTAGGCAGGCCAGTTAGTAGTGTTGTTGCGGGCGAGGGGCATGGCGAGTATGGAGGTAGTGAGAGGGATGGGGAGAGAGAGTTGGAGAGGGCGGGAAAAGGGGAGGATGGGAGGGGTAAGGTTAAGGGGAGGAGGAAGAGGGTTAGCCTTGCATGATGGAGAGGGAAGGATTTGGGGTTTTATTTAGTACAGTGTGCTAGGATGATTTCATGGGAACCAGATGCATTTTAAATTTGCTTGTGGAGTGTTTCTCCATGCTTGATCACGCGTGCTGCTCAAAGAATGGTATTGTGCGGAAATACTAGGAGACATATTCCCCAATCTGATGAACTACAAGAGAACAGAAGGGAAGCTTCTTTTCATACGTTCCGCGATTTTTCATCTCTTCTAGGCCAAAAATAGGGGGCAACGCGAGTAAACTGCATCAAATTCCCCCCAGTCAATGTCGACAAGGCCAAAAAAGCAACGGGACTTTCGTCCGAGATGATTCAAGCGAGGTTCGAACTCGCGACCTTTCGCGCATTACAGAATTGTGAGGCGAACGTGATAACCAACTACACCATCGAACCGTTTTCTTGATGACGAAATTGCGAAAATATTTTAATATAGTGTTAATGAAACGGTGGAAACAAGTGGGGCATAGCGCGAAGCCTAAAGCTTGCGACGGGTGAGGGTGGGGTAACCGAGGATTTAACTTTACCTTGTGAAGCGGGGCGGCGCAATCTGATTTACATCTACTTTAGAGGATCGGTGAGTATGTGGATGATGTGATGAGGGCGTAGTGGTACGAGATAGTGGGCTTGAAGGGTGGCCTAATGCTGATGAGGTGAGTTGGCATCGTCCACATACCACAATCAGTCGTCGATCGGTCCTGCGTTTTAGTTTCAGTCTTCACAGTCGCGTATAGGGGCTTTGATACCCAGTCTGCATACTGTCATCGCGTTAAGATCCTTTACCTAGTTTTGCATTTCGCATTTCGCATCACCGCTCAAAATCTCCATACCTCCATCTGCCTCACCCAGCATTTCTGAAGCCCCAAAATGCCACCAATCAAGCACCACCTTCCATGGACACACTCCCCCATCATCATCAACGCGCCCATGGCCGGCTTCGCAGGTGGCACCCTCGCTTCCACCGTTACACTCGCTGGCGGCGTGGGTATGATCGGTAGTCTAACCAACATGGACGACTTGCGCAAAGAACTGCGTATCGCATCTTCCGCTCTCGCGTCGACACCTGTATTCTCATCCCCATCATCACCGCTCCTCCCCATCGGCGTAGGCTTCCTGCTTTTTCTACAAAAGCTCGAAGATGTGTTGTCCGTCGTTGCAGAGTTCAAACCAGCGGTTGTCTGGCTCTTTGCTGCTAATTCCCTCGATGATTATGCGTGGTGGACGAAGGCCATACGGGAGGTTTCTCCCGAAAGTAGGATATGGATTCAAGTTGGTAGTGTGACTGCGGCGTTGCAGCTTGCTCGGTCCGCACAGCCTGATGTTCTCGTCCTGCAGGGTGCGGATGCGGGAGGCCATGGGTTTGAAAAGGGCGCGGGGATTGTTTCGCTGGTGCCTGAAGTGGTTGATACGCTCACGCAGGAGGGGTTTGCTGATATTGCGCTTGTGGCGTCTGGGGGCATTGTCGATGGTCGTGGTGTCGCGGCTGCGCTTGCGCTTGGTGCACAGGGTGTGGTGATGGGAACGCGGTTCCTTGCGTCAAAGGAAGTAGTTGTTCATCCGAAGTACCAGGCTGCGGTGTTGGAAGCGGTGGATGGCGGGCAGGTGACTACGCGATCGAAGCTGTTTGATCAGTTGCGTGGTCCGAATATTTGGCCGGAGATGTATGATGGGCGGAGTTTGGTGGTGAGGAGTCATAAGGATTTTGTTGATGGAGTAGCGTTGGAGGAGATACAGAGGCTATGTGGCGGGGCGGTTGGAGAGAATAGTAAAGGGTTTGATACGGGGCTTGCTGGTAGAGCAGCGATATGGGCGGGTACGGGAGTTGGATTGGTGAAGGATGTTGTGGGTGCGGAGGAGATTGTTGGGAGGGTGAGGAGAGAGGCGGCAGAGGTACTGGTGAAAGCTTCCCAGCTTTAGGTCTGGTTTTTTATCTCTGGTGAAGGCATGCCTATGAGCGGTATTGAGTATGTGGGATCCTTGGAAGTGACAGTGAAGTCGCATCTGCGAAGATAATGACTGAGTCCTTCTCCAATAAGAAAAGCCCGCCATGTCACCAATGTTGCATACTTTACTGAAGTAGAGTTACGAGCGGCAGCGCTGGAGAGCAAACACATCTGCGGCCTTGTGCAGGGGATCATCCAGATTGGGTTAGCTACTTTGTAAATCAGAATGCGACAGCTGAAGCTCCATCAATTTTGCTTACGTCCCGTATGTCATATGCACTACACCTCATGCCTGGCCTTTATGAATCCGGATCAACTCAAGCTATCTCCAATTCGAATGCTGTGCTAAGGACCGGTGCGATGACGTCGCGAGAACCACCTCCATTCGTCAAGCATAGATGTCAGTATTGCGACGACCTCCCGGCCGAGGCAAGCTTCAAAGTCCTGTCTGGAGCACGTCTTTCGAGAGACTCTAGAATATTTCCTGAATCATGTCTGTTCACACAGTTCATCACATCGTGCATCCGCTGGATCGAGTTGAATATATTGAACGGGAGCCGAGACCCGACGATTATTGCCTCTAGAGACGGCAGCCTCCAAGTCTTCTATTCACATAACAGCAGAGCTGTGGGCAGAATGATGTTTGAATGCTTCCAGTTGCGTGGCGACGAGCACCGTGTCAGTACGTAAGGTGCAATCCCCTCGAACATAATGTACTTATCAGTGTATAGATGAAATTGGCACAGAGGCTTTATCTTTAGAAAAACGCGATGTTCTGAGAATACTACCTGCGGAGACATCTTCAGAAGTTTCAATCAATTTCATTCAACAATGGCTTTCAGCATGCTTCTCGACGCATGCTGAATGTCCTGGGCCTCTGACACAGTATCCGGAAGGGCTACTCCAAGGCATTCGTTTCCTTCAGATTGACAACCACTCAGTAGTATTAACAGAGGATATGCGACCACTTCGCTACGCAGCATTGAGTCATTGCTGGGGTTCTGGTATGAACATTCTCAAGACTACCACGCAAACCCTCAAGGACCACAAAACCGGTGGGATAGCTTTGGAAACTCTCCCAAAAACTTTCCAGGATGCAGTCACAATATGTCAGAGATTGGAAATCTCTTTCCTGTGGATTGACAGTCTTTGCATAATACAAGACAGCTCCGAAGACTGGCGGAACCAAGCGTCCCGCATGGCTGAGGTCTACGAGAATGCCGTAATTACAATTGCAGCTTCTAAAGCACAGGATCCATCACAGGGCTGTTTCACGCGAACTCACTGGTCTTATCGGGGCGTTTTGCTTCCTGGATATGCGGATACCTTTATCCGTCGTGTATGCGTTCCTCCTGGTGCTGCTTTCCATTCATACCACAATCACGATGAATGGCCTCTGTATAAGAGAGGCTGGATATACCAAGAGCTTGTTTTGTCGCCCCGAGTCATACACTTCAATGAGGAGTTGATGTGGTACTGCACGACGCACGCCAAGCGCGGCCAAAGTATGACAAACAAATTTCATGGCATGTTCTCTCAATCCCAGAAGCATAAGCGATTCACAGCAAAGGATTTTCGGAGGCAGTGGTACCAGACCATTGAAGCGTACTCCTGGCGCGATATGACGTTCCCTACCGATAAACTACCGGCGATCGCTGCTATAGCAGAGCGCCAACAACAGTTGCGACCTAATGATCAATACCTAGCTGGATTATGGAAGAGTACGCTATTGTTTGACTTGTTGTGGTATATAAAAGACAAACACGCTACTATCGATTTAAGAAGTCAAATTACTGATGGCAACGTGCCTTCTTGGTCGTGGGCATCTACCAAACTTGGTGTCACATGGACCCAATTTTCTTTTCAAAACAAGCTGAGATGCGTTGAGGTCATCGAAGCAATATACACGACGGATGGACCCATCTTTTCGGGAAATATAACAATGGCCGAGATTGTGCTCAGAGTTCCCAAAATCAAATTAGAAGATCTGCGGGCGTACGATGATCTTGAGCTAGATCTGTCATCGCCCACGGGTGATGAAGACGAACTTTCGCACCCTGATAGCAGACTCATGGAGCTCACTCTTGGCGACCTTAGATTCGATACAGTCGTGTTCACATCGCCGACCGTCGAAACGCAGCAGCACTCTTTTGCAATACCGCTCTCTGACCATGAATACCACGGCGATGAGTTTAATCTTCGCGAAACCGGGTCTTTAATGCTCTTAGTAACTCAAACACACGAGCGCGGTCATTACAGGCGTCTCGGCGTTGCCTACGTGGCTTATGCAGGTACCTTTTATCTCGTCGCCAAACAGCGAACGAATGGAATGGAAATTGGAAAGGATGATCCTCGAGATCTTGTTGCACAGGCCGAATATAGGAGGCTACTCGTTGAGAAAATCGAGAACCTGGAAACGCATATCATCACTCTGATATGACATGACAGCGATGATGGAAACCCGCCCCCAGGCCTTCGAAATGGCTATTACTCATTCACGTACATCCATTATAACTTACATCCATTATAACTTACATCCATTATAACTTACATCCATTATAACTTACATCCATTATAACTTACATCCATTATAAC